>JADRCD010220626.1:10653-76000 GCA_019843815.1 Montemys delectorum | reverse complement strand
AGAGAGAGAGAGAGAGAGAGAGAGAGAGAGAGAGAGAGAGAGAGAGAACATGTTTCAAGGGTACCAGGGTTATATTCTGTCCATAGGAGAGAGATAGAATAGGGCTACAGGGCCATAGGCTTCCTTGTGAGGACAATATAGCATTGGTAAATGTGTTCTTACTGTGCCAAGCCAGGACCCATGTGGAGATAAGGATCTATTGGAGCTCCTAAATTTGAGTTTTAAAGCTAAGAAGGTAGATGACTTGACTGACTGACTTCAGAAGGCTGACTTCAAGTGATTCATCTCCTTAGCCAGTTCTGGGTTTCAGATGTTTTCCCATCTCTTCCCAAACAGGGTTCAAACTCAACTCTGCCCCCCTAAGCATGGGAGTGAACTCACGCTCTTTGTAAGGTATACATCTCTGTATTGTCTATGTCCCTCTCCCAGGGATGGGAGACCTTCACAAGCCCTAAACTTTAAGCTTCTCTGTTCCATTCCTTCCCAGCACACAAACACCATCTATAATGGAGCAATCCCTCAGCCAAGAGAGCAGGAGTGGGAAGAGCTAGCTCAGTGATGGGCACACCTCTGTTGGTACATGGGGGAGGGGAGAGTCTAGAACATGAGTGCTCTGGAAAGTGCACTGCAAATGCATCTGGAAAATCATGCTGGGCTACAAAGTCCTGCCTCCAGTTCAGAGGAAGCTTACGTTTCATTGTCCTCCAGCTCCACTCCCCACTCAGCTTCTGCTCACTGCCCCCTGCCCCCTAAGGATAGCAGAGCAGAGGAGTCTCATCGTGAGAACAAGAGACAGCCAGCCCCTCGAGGCATCCCTCTTGAAAGACTCACACTGCCACCTGCTATCCTCACCAGATCCCCACCTTCTGTCCTGCCTCTACCCCATCCAGTGTCTTCCTAGTCTCAGATTGGTTTGTGTGCCTACCGTGGTGCATGTGTGGAGGTCAGAGGACAAGTCAACTCTTTGGAGCCAGTTTCCTTCTGCCACCTTATGAGACATGGGGGATTACACTCAGTTACCCCAGCCTGAACACAAAGGCCTTTAGTTAATGAGTTCATCTCACCAGTCCAGGGCAAAGTTCTTTTCACTACAGGGCTGTGCAGTACATGTTCATGCTCTGACCTGTGTCAACTTAAGAACTCAGAGTGTCTGTGGCAGCTCTAGCCATCACTCTCATATTAAGAGAGAAAATGGCACAAAGATGTCTTGCGTCTTTCCTTTGCGACAGTGGAAACTCCGTGAGAAGAACTTCAGCTGCCTGTGTCTTCTATTCTGCAAGCCTGGCTGACTGCCAGCCGACACATCTGGAGTGTCACAGAGAGGTCAATGTACAGGGCCCACCACGAGACCCTTTGCTGAGACTCAAAGCCTGTGTGTGTGGAATGCCTCTGCCTCAGGCACATAAAGGTTCACTCCTGGGGGAGAGACTGCAACTTGTAGTCCCTCAGTGCTGCAACCACAAAAGCCCCCTCTACACTACAAAGGCCACAAAGCAGTGGCGGGCCCCTCCTTCCCACTCCAGCCTACAACCAGGTGAGATGCCCCTGCTGGAGCTGTCAAAAGTGGTGATGCCTGTCAAAATGGCAACACTACAACATCTCAGCCCGCAACTGTTTTAGGAGCTGTCCAAGGTGGTGCACCTCCTTTCCCACATCAGCCCATAAAAACACGAAGGCAAGACCTGTCCCACAGGTGCTGTCCACAGTGACAGCACCTCCCCTCCAGCCGCCCTCCCACCCTGCAGCCTCACAGACACGATGCCTCATCAAAAATCGGCTGTAGCTAGGCGATGGTGGCACACGCCTTTAATCCCAGCACTTGAGAGGCAGAGCCAGGTGGATTTCTGAGTCTGAGGCCAGCCTGGTCTACAGAGTGAGCTCCAGGACAGCCATGGCTACACAGAGAAACCCTGTCAGCCGTAGCTGGGAAGGACTTCCCACCCTAAACCAAGGGCCTGATACAGGAAAAAGGAGGTGAAAAAAAAGCCACCAATCCCTAAGCAGGAAAACCCACCAATCCCTAAGCTTCTCTCTCTCTCTCTCTCTCTCTCTCTCTCTCTCTCTCTCTCTCTCTCTCACACACACACACACACACACACACACACACACACACACACACACAAAATCCCTGAGCACAAAAACCCACCAATCCCTGAGCCCCTTCCAAGCTCAGGACACGAAATCCCAGCAATGCTCACTTTGGAAATCTCTGCCCTGCGAAGCTCCGGCCCCTCAGAAATCCTATATAAGCACTGCCCCTTTGTCCACTTCCCTGGAAGCAGAGGGCAGCCATCCCTGGACTTGTCCCTCCACACCCTGGTCCCTCCGATACATCTCTTTCATGAGATTTGCTGCCTGGTGTGGCTTCGTCCTTGGAAGAAGCCAAGAGGGAAAGAAGCAAGGAAGAGAAGGTGCAGGGCCGAGGCTCCTGAGCTGCTCTGCTCAGCTGGGGATGCCCTCCCCTGGGAGCTGCAGCACCTCTGCTGAGGAGACTCCCTCTCAGAGCTCTGTGGTCCCTGAGCTCCTGTGTCTCAGCATGCCCTTCCACTGGGACACTCTGTCACATCAGAGCTGTGTGGTTCTCGGACTCCCATGTCTCGGGATGTCCTTCCATTGGGATACCTTCAGAGCTATATAGTTCCTGGGCTTCCCGAGTCCCAGGGTACTCTCCCATCCAAGCACTTACACAACTGCCTTGTTTAGTGGGAGGTAGGCCCATAGATCTCAGTAAGTGCTGGGTGGATAAGGTGTCCCCATTTACTTTCTATTGTTGAGATAAGCACCACAAACCAAAGTAACTAGGGGAGGAAAGGGTTTTTTTTTTTTTCTTTTTTCTTTTTTTTTTTGGCTTACATGCCACAATCACAGTCTATCACTGAGGGAAGTCAAGGCAGGAACTGAAGCAGAGATCATGAAGGCATATGCTGTTTACTGGTTTGCTCCTCATGGCTTGCGCAACCTGCTTTTGTAAAGAGCAGACCCACCTTCGTAGGGTTGGCACCACCCACAGTGGGCTTGATCCTTCCGTATCCATCAGTTACAGGGCCTATAGGCTTGCCTACAGACCAATCTGATAGAGGCATTGTTCTAATTTAGGTTCCCTTTTCCCACATGACCGTAGCTTGTGTCAAGCTGACAAAACCTAGCCAGTACAGATGGTCCCCTGTCTGCACACTTAGCAATGTAAGGCACCAACAGCTCACACTGACAGCACCCGGTGTTGGTCCCAGAAGCCATGACCAGAAACATTCAGCAAACCACAAGAAATTTCAGAGATCTCTCAATTCGGTTAGCTCTGGTCCCCCTCCCCCACCCCCACCCCTCTCCACTCCCCCATCCCCAACTAGCAGATGTATTCATTTTTTTCTAATATGATTTGAATCTCTCCTACCTGGCTTTGTCACAGGCAGGGGCCATAGAGAAGAACAAACTTTCTCCCCTGGAAATAGCAATCAAAAATATTATTTGGAGACAGAGGGAATAGTGAGGGGATTGTATGACTGATTGATTCGTACTTCCCAGATGTCCCACATAGAAGCTCTTGTGATGTAGTGGGGTATGGAAGTCCCATGAGATGATTCTGATGTGAGTGGAAGATGGACAGGCTCTGTTGTAAGAGGTATTGATAGAGATGAATGGGTGGTGCCTTGACAGAGCAGTGTGGACTACACAGTAAATGGAGCCCAAATACCAAGAAGTCAGTTTATTCAAAAATTAGTCCTGTTAAGAGATAAACTTAGCTCCACTGACACTTTAAAGAATTTCTTTGGTCTGACAAGGGTTCAAGTGCTGGGCAGCCCCAAAGCATAAACAATTTAGGCTCTACCAAGAGGCAACAAGTGGGGAAAACTTTTATAGGGTGTTTGCAGAAGCGAAGCAGAAAGTACTTGATTGTCTAAGCTGTGAAGTTGTAAGAGGTTAGTTGGCTGCTGGTTTCTGCTTGGTTAGCCTTAAATTAAATTATACTGTGTACACAGAGACAACTTCAGTGTGCATGTGTAGAAACCCCCCCCCCCCCAACGCTGAAGTTGTCTCTGCCTGATGATTTCCCCATTAGAAAAAGGGACAAAGAAATGATACAGGGAAATCACAGGCAGCCATATGAGGCCTCAAGACATCAGTTACTAGCAGTATAGCCAGATGGAGTTCTCTCAAAAGAGTTTGTGTGTACAGTGCCACAATCCCTCCTGTTTCCCTCCTTGCCTTCCTCTTCCATCTCCTCCCTCCCTTATCTTCTTCCTCTTTATGTCCTCCTTCCTCTATATCCTTCCTCCTTCATCTTCTCTTTCCTTCCCTTCCCTTTCTTCCACTCCCGTGCCAAAAATAAAATAAAATAAAAAAATAAACATGAGGCTGCTGCTCCTTCCTCTTCCTCCTCCTCCCCCTCCCCCTCCCCCTCCTCCTCTCCTTTCTCAGACATTCTGCATTTGTTGGTCTCTGAAACATCCCACCCATCGGGCTCAGATTTTCTCCCTTAACGAAAGCCCATCACTGTTTTGGAGTATGATTCAGTGTGGATCCGGAACGACTGACACGGAGACGATGAGTTACTCCAGTGATCTAGAACAATAAATAGCACAGTCTCCTTTCTCTGTCCCACTTCTGCTGAAGGGACAACCTCCCTTCCTTCCCTCTGCATGAATTTCTACATGGAGAGCCCAGCGTCGGGCACTGAGTGGAGTCTTTGTGATTCTGCGCTAGCCCCTCACAGCACATGGCTTCCTGTTTTCGCGGTTCTCTCTTCTTGCTATCCTCTTCCTCTCGGTTTCTTGCCCTCTTCCGCAGATAGCCTTTGATCCCTAGTGTCTCTTCGTTATCTGTCCCTTTTCTCATTTCTCTTTCGTCTACTTGTAGTGGAGAGAAAGAAGCTAGGCTCCTGGGGGTGGGGGTGGGGCTGGGGGTGGGGGTAGGGAGGGACGGACACTGAAAGGCAGAACCATGTATTAGCACAGACCTTGGGCTCTGAAAAAGCCAACCCTTCAGTACGAATTCTGGGTAGTAAGAGTTATTTAGAAGGCAAGATTAGAACCCCGTTGTAGTTGTACCCACAGTCTGTTCTTACTAGCGTAAATCTAACTCAAAGGGGATTAGAAAATGGACATACACACCATTATGCCTCTAGGCCTCGGAGACTGAAACATTAACAAAGTTCCCATCCTCTCAAGGAGTACGCTATTCCTACAAGTTCCATCACGCGGAGCTCTATCAGCTTTCTGGAAAACACACTTCCCGTCAGCCTCCATGGCAGATGGCATTTCTTCATCACACTCTATCATTTTCTCATGCTAGCAGATTTCTGCTCAGTGATACACTTCTGCTTGCTACACACCAGCCTCTTCATTCCCCAAACTCTTCTAGCTGTGCTGCCTATATAAGGTCCGGTGACCGTCACTGTCCTCGAAGACAGACTGAACCAACTAACTGTCCCCTCTCTCTTCTCCAGGGCCCGCCCTTCATGGTTTTTTTGTTTTTTTGTTTTTTTGTTTGTTTTTTTTTTAAATGTACTCAAGACAGGTCCTGCCAGGCACTAGCAAGCCAAAAAGAAGTGCCTAGACAACAGTTTAAACACAACAAGTTTGGATGGAACAGTGTGATCCTGAGAGTCAACCTACCTTTGCTACCTAGAGCTAAGCTACAACTTCTGCAGCAGGTGTCCGTCAGGTGGGTCCTTGCTTGCCTGTGTGATTGCTTTAAGACCCTTTGGGCAATGAGTATAGCTAATGTTATTGGTGCTGTTCATCTCATTTAGTCCCACTCAGGAAGAGCCCCATCATTGTGCCCAATACAGTCATTAAATGGGGAGATGACATCTTCAAGCTTTCAGGCCATGGAGGAAGCAGGGCAGGGACATGGGATCATTGCCTCCCACGTTTCTCCATTTGGAAACAAAGATAGCAAGGAGTTGAGTGAAGCATGCTTAATTAGGGCCTCTTTGTGTTTCCATCTGAGCTGTCCCCGCCCCTTATTTCCCCTTTTGAACTCATATCACATAAATCTTACTAATGTGAAGTTTTGATAAAATGCTTTGAAATGCATAAGTGTATTCTTGAAACTAGAATAATTAACTAAAGGCCACATTTCCGTTTCATCAAGCAGAAGGTTACTGAACCTCCAGTACGTTTTCTTGGGTTTCGGAAGGCAGAGGAGTATTCTGAGCTCTGTACTTCTGAGTGAGTATTTTTTAATCCAACATAACTCTTTGAGGGTCTTACCCCATGATCTTCTTTGCTCAGCCGCCCCTCCCCCACAAGTGTTGAGACTTCAGGTGTGGTGTAAGAACTAATTCTACAATTTGTTGCTTGTTTGTGTAAAAGTAATAAAAAACTTCATTCTGTTCTGACAACGAGCTATATTTTCTTCATTGTCTACCTTAAAAAAAAAAAAAAAAAGAGCAACCCTTCATTTTTCATTTCTGAGTGCATCCAGAAAGCAGGAAATATGACATCACTTCCTACATGGCAATATTGGGCAGATTTATCTGCATATTAAGAAGCCATTTTTCCCTTCCTTTGCCATCTTTTACAGTCATTTTATATAAAATGATGGGTTTATCATAACATTTTCATGCATGAATATGAACTTTATTTTAAATATACTAGATAAAACATTTTTTAAATATGGCTCTTCCTTGGGCTGTATCAGACTGGACTTACCAGAAAAAACCAACTATGAGAGCATGCTAAGTTCTTTGAATTTTAGTTCTGAGTCTGCCACAGGCCCATGGCATTTCTGAGAGAGCCTTTGAAAAGCCTTGTCTTCTCTCTCTCTCTCTCTCTCTCTCTCTCTCTCTCTCTCTCTCTTTCTGTTTGTTTGTTTTTTTGAGACAGGGTTTCTCTGTATAGCCCTGGCTGTCCTGGGACTCACTCTGTAGACCAGTAGACCAGGCTGGCCTTGAACTCAGAGATCCACCTGCCCCTGCCTCTCAAGTGCTGGGATTAAAGGCATGCGCCACCACTGCCTGGCTGAAAAGCCCTGTTTTCAGTTCTTCCATTGTTAGATGAGACTTACAATCTGCCACAGAGATCCTGAGGAGGAAACGTGAAGGAAAGCCAAGCACTTTGAAAGCACTAACTGGTTATTAATGATTTAGGGTTGCAGCATCCTTCGTGTGTGTGCTGTGGGAAGGGGCATGTGACATATCCCATTTTACCATGGAGCAGGCCTGTGAAATGTCTCCTGCCAGAGCTTCTCAGAAAACCATCTGACTCCTTTAAAACAAGACTTTAAAATTAGTTCTCATGTTATAATGCTCAATGTTCTCTTGTGGCAGTTGTCTTGTTGTGTTCCTAAGAAAAAACCCTGGGTGGTATAAATAATACACAGCCAGCCTTCCCAGTGTGTGGGCTGTATGGCTGTGCATTCAAGCACCCTAAGATTGAAGTATTCTTTTTTTAGAAAAGCATCTGCACTGAACACATATAGGCTTTTTCCTTTGTCACTGTGCCCTAAGAATTCAGCCGAACTACTAACAGATATTTTACATTGCATTAGCTACTATATGCAATCCAGAGATGATTTGTATATAGGGATATAAGCACAAGTTATATCATGCCATCAGATGATCCAGTCTAATCAAGGAGTCTTGAGCATGCAAAGATTTTGCCATCTATGTGGCTGGGCAGGGCAGGATTTTAGAACCAATTAAGGGAGATTCCAAGGGACAACTGTATTTTCTTGAAATGGGGCTACAAGAAATAGAACACCCTACAAATACTTCTTGTTTATACAAACAAGTGTTTATTAATATTATTCTCATGTAAGGAAAAGTCTAGGATAAGGCACCAAGGGATGTTGATTCCATAGCAACATCAAATATCCAATTTGCCTTTATAATCCTTGATGTATTGGCTTATCACTTCCTGATCTCAAAATGGCTGCTACTGCTCCTCAAGACATACTTATTTTGAAGGTATGAGATGCAAAGGAAGGAATCCCCATTAACTATATTTATTCCTCTTTTGTTGGTTTATCTTAGTCCGTTTTAACAAAATTTACCTCACAAACCACTCTTCTAGACCTGAATCACATTACCATTGATAAGGCAAGAAAATTAGAAAGTGTTTCAGTTACTTTTCTGTTGCTGTGATAACTCCAAGACAGAGCAATGTGTCGAGGGAAGAGTTTATTTGGGCTTACGGTCTCAGACGACTAGAGTCCAGGCTAGCAAGTGGGAGCCAACGGTGGCGGGCGTAATGGCTGGAGCAGCAGGCAGAAGACTCATTTTTTGAACTTCAAAAAACCAAACAGAAAGTGAACTAGACATGGCGAGAGTCTCTAAACTCTCAAATTCCTCCTCTACGGTCATATTTCCTCCAACAAATCCTAAATGTCTCTGAAACCTCTCAAGCAGCGCCATCAGTTAGGAACCAGGTGTTCAAATGCTTGGAGACTTTAGGAGACCTCTCACTCAAACCAGCCCAGAGAGCAATGTGGGTATTTTCTGATTGCCCTGGTTTTGTTTCTTCCCCAGTGTGTCCTTCTGGCTTGAGTGGAGGGAAGTCACTAGGAAAAGGGGCCAAGGTCCGCGGAGAGTCTCAGGGATGCTCCCGTGCTTTGATGAAGAAAGTCCTTTTGACAAATGATAGCTACTCAAAAGCCAGTTTCTCAGCGTTTCTGAAAGATGTGAGGATAGCTTATAAACTTAACTAGAAGTTTAAGGTGGGCGAAGGCCACCCTGAAGGGTCTCGCTTCCCAGGGCACCACCCATTTCATGATGCTACTGGACGCCGGGTTTTCTCCCTAACAGATGCAACAGTCCCAGCTTGCTAGTATTCCTGAGCAATTGTCTTTAATCTGTTTTCGAAAACCTCGGCCTGCTTTTTGCTTCCCTGGTTTTACTGATTATCAAGAGAAGCACCGTAAGGTCATGATGAATACGTTAGAAGAATGAGTCTCTTAACAGAGACTGCTGTGGGAAAGACAAATGTGTGGGTCCTTGCTGAAGTCGGTTGGGGTTTCAGAAAAAAGCTGGAAGCACACAAAGTAGTGGAGGGAGCACTTACTCTATGGGAGGATGGGGGCAACTGGGCTAAGGGAAGGTGCCATCAGTGTAGGATGCCAAGGGCCAGGAGCAACAGCCAAGGCCTCCCCAGCTGCCTCTCACACTGAGAAAACATTGAGCATCTTCAGAGAAACTCCACAGACCTCTGCCACATTTGCCTGTAGAAAGAGAGTGCACAGCAAAAACAGGGCCTGGCATATACACAGCTTCTTAAAGCAGTAGTTCTCAACCTGTGCGTTGAGACCCCTATGGGGTGGCATATCAAATATCCTGCATACCAGTTGTTTACATTATGGTTTATAACAGCGGCAGAATTACAGTTACGAAGTAGAAACAAAATAATTTTATGGTTGTGGGTCGCCACAACCGGAGGAACTGTATTAAAGGGTCACAGCATTAGGAAGGTTGAGAACCACTGCCTCAAAGATTTTAAATGCATACAAGTTGTATGGGGTTTGGGAATTTGGAAAAGGTAGAGTTTAGTTCCCATTCCTTCTCATTACTAGAGTTGCTACAGCTGCTACTGAGCCCCAGTCTACCATGTCCATAGCTATCATATGTGGGCAGAGGCAGGACTCTTACAGCAAAAGAAGTTTCCCTTAGGTGTGGACTTAAACGGACTTCATCTGTGCTTAAAGTCTATGGACAAAGGCTTAATTTAGGATAAATCACACAGACGGCTGATCTGGTGTCTGGAATATAAAACTAACTGTCATTCCCTGAGGACTTAGTTGGTGCTAGGCTCTACTATTAGTACAAGTCTGTCTTTGAATCTCACAGCAACCCTAAAGTGGCAGGAAGTGTTCAGCGAGCCAGCATTGAGCTGAGGAACCTGAGGTGAGGTAAGATTAGTTAGGTGCACAACATAGTAAAGACGGGAGGAGCAGAGCCAGGTTTCACAGCATGGCTCCTGAGTCTGGCTCTTCACAGCTATGCCCAGTGCTGGGCCTTCACCAGCTTGCCTGACATGCAGAGCAGTGCTGGAGGAACTGGCCGCTTAGTAGTCTCTTTCCTGTTAAGTTACCGTTTGCTGCTCACCTCCTTAAGCAATGTAGGCATTTGGGACTGGATGACTCTCTTCCAGTGGTAATTAAAGATGGCACTGTTAAAGGACCTTCTGTTCTGCCTCTCCATTTGCTACTGATCTCCATCAAATTTAAAGTGACATTTCCCCCTAGAGTCTCCTTGAGGTTTCAACTCACATCAAAGGTGACTTCTTTATTGTAAGAAATCTTCCAAGGTCAAAAATGTGTTAGATGTTTTTCGGTATCCCGATCTCTAAACCCCAGGGTCAAAGAGAGAAACTGACAAAGGGACAACAAACCCTGAGAGAGACCAACCCAGACTATGCAGAAGGCACCTGTGTCCCTGGCACTACAGGAATCCTCTCAAAACCTGTCCAACACTGTCCCTGTGTTCTGGCTATTTAACACTATGAACTCATAAGTCATCCCAGCACTCACTGGACTAAAATAATCTTTTATTTATTTTTCTCATGAATCTGCAGTTTGGCAGCTAGAAGAGAGCAGGTGTCCTGTTTAGCTGGAGTAGCTTGAAACTGAGGCAGCCTGAATGTCAAAGTTCCTAGTTCCTACTCACTCACCTGCCTAAGGGGTGTGTGTGTGTGCATGAGTGTGTGTGTGTGTGTGTGTGTGTGTGTGTGTGTGTGCATGTGTGCGTGTCTATGCATGTGTGTGTGCATGTGTGTGTGTATGTGTGTGTATCTATGCGTGTGGGTGTGTGTATGTGTTTGTGTCTGTGTGTGTATGTGTTTGTGTCTGTGTGTGTATGTGTGTGTTTGTGTGTGTGTCTGTGTATGTATGTGGATGCCTGTGTGTCTGTGTGTGATGCTATCAGCTGAGACACCATAATCTTTCAGGGATGCGACCTGCTTTCCTTACAACATGGGACCTCGGCAAGGATCTTGGGAGGAGAGGACCAGTGGGCAGCCATAGTGCCCTTAGCCTTGAATTAACACAGTCCCTTTCAAAAGTCCCAGGACACAGATTCAAAAAAGGTGCCAGGGATATCTTGTTAAGAGCAAAAGGCTGTCAAAGGCTAGCTCCAATGAATGCTGCTCCTCTGGAACTTTCTCCTTGGGGGAAGGACACAGTGTGGTAAAGGGGTGACCCCTTTCAGATTTACCTCTGCAAAACAAAGCTGAAATGTGTTGTTCAGAATTTCAGCTTGTATGTTAATTCAATTTTTGGAAAAAGCTTATTCAATTAAAATTATTTTCATGGGGCTGGAGAGATGGCTCGGTGGGTAAGAGCACTGATTGCTCTTCCAAAGGTCCTGAGTTCAAATCCCAGCAACCACAGGGTGGTTCACAACCACCTATAATGAGATCTGAGAGTGTCTGAAGACAGCTACAGTGTACTAACATATAATAAATAAATACATAAATAATAAATACTTTTTAAAAAATTATTTTCATAATTCTACCTGAGTGAATTTTTTTTTTCTGGTTCAAGCCTTTTCTAGCATACGCATACTCTGAGGGCTCTTTATGTATTATTTAAATTATTTCATCTGTGTGTGCCTTATTGTGGGTTTTGCCTGCATATATGTCTGTGCAGCTCTTACATGCCTGCTGCCTGCAAAGGCCAGCAGAGGGTGTGGGAACACCTGGAACTGGGCTTACAGATATTCATGAGCTACAGTGAGGGCAGCCAAACCCTCTGGAAGAGCAGCCAGTGCTCTTAACCACTGAGCCATGCTTCCAGGTCCCTGCAGGTTCGTTTTTATCCACCACAGAAAGTTGCTAAAGATGGCTTCTCTGGGTCTCTGATCGTCAATAGAGCCACCTTGGGCACAGGAATCCTTTTCAGTGACAGTTTGGGATACTTGGTGTCTGTGATCTTGAGCGTGCACTGGTTAAAGGAAGGTGAATGGAACCAAACCAAAGCCATGCAGCTGCTTTGGACGTGGGAGCTTTCCAGTGACACTGGGGACAGTAGGGCAGACTGGGGAAACGATTATGTAAAAAATACAAAGATGGACATTTTCTCACTATCTCAGGCTTTTCCTGGAGACCTTATAAATAGCACAAATGACTAACCGATCCCTTCCTTTCCCTCCTCTGCCACATACTGGATGACAAGGCAGGAAAAAAGAAAAAAAAATAACAAACAGATAAGCACCAGCTTCCAGAGTGGCTTAATTTGTTCTTGTTTGTCCATGTTAAGCCTCCTGATCCAACTGGCTTGGGGAATGAGTAGTCAAACTTATAATACAGATTTCATATTCTCTCCCTCTCCCTCTCCCTCTCCCTCCCCACCCCTCTCTCTAGTCAGAAATCATAGCCTAGAGATTTTATAGGTTGAACAGAGTTAACGTGAGCCTTTAGAAGAAAATATTATCTATACATGTGTGGTCAATGAAGACATCAACCAAGGCTCTTTCTTCGGCCTCCTGACTCTCATAGATACTCACAAACATCATCCTGTATACCATGTGACCAAACACTCATTTATACCATGAGAGCAATCACTAGAAAGAAGCGGGCTCTTCCAGGCAGGATGCCCATTCCATCCCTGCTTTTGTTGCTTCCTCTCTGAGCTCTTTCTCTTTCTTGCAACGTACCAGCTATTAAGAGCCAGGCCCCCTTGCAAGCTTCAGGCTTTCCTTCCACCAGCCTGGAGTTGACTGTTTGGGTCCTTGGAAAGAGAAGAAAGAGCCTTCCAAATGCCAGCTTTGAACATCAGAACTTGGACACTAGTCATCCTTGTTTCAGTGTGTCGGCAGGGTTGGGGGGAAGAATATCTTTGTTAGAAGGAGGTGATAAAGGTGGGGATGGTCAGAGTGGGCGAATCAGCCAGAATCATACTTCGAAACGCTAGCCAGAGTCACTTCTGGGTTATGTGCATCTTTAATTTTTTTTTTTTTTTTTTGTTTTCCCTCTTTAACTTTGTACCATAATGTCCAATCCAGAAAATCAATGAAGTGTAACATAGGAAATTAAGAGCGGTTTGGACATTTCTCCAGAGTCCATAGCAAGATTTTACTCCCTAGCGATACAATTTTTTAGTTTGTTCACAACTTTTTAGAATATTCCCAAACTGAGTATTCTTGCATTAAGTTTGAAAGTTTGGAGTCAAAACAGGACATTAAAAGAAGAGTATCATGTGAAATAGAAGTCTGCCTTTCTCTTCATATAAGAAGGTTAACTCACAGGGCCCACGAGATCAGATCTCAGTATATTTAATTCCTAAAGGCCCCACTCCAAATACTGTCACACTGGAACTAGGACTTCATCATATAGTTATTGGCGGATACATGAATTCAGTCTGTGGGGGGCAGGTTCTAGAGTGTTCGAGTCATTTTGCCAAGCCCTCTTCTTCCCGTGGGAAGAACCTGAAAGGCCCTCATTCCTGTTGTCCACCTAGCTTAGGGAATAAAATACAGCAGTGGCTGAGGAGCCTCAGAGCAGCATCTGAAACCATGTTCATGAGAGCTAGCTGGTCCTGTGGCCTGTGGAGAAGCATCAATGATTCCTCTAAAGGAAGGGCTCAGGAAAAGCCCAGGGTCAAATGAGAGGGCTCAGTGTAGCAGGCCCTAACAACAAAGGGTGGTGCTCACATCCTGGTACAGTCTTACCTTGACATTTGCAGGTTGTGAGCAAGGTAATGTTTTGTTTTTCCTTTTGAAATAGGGTGTCAAGGTCCCAGTTCACAATAGCCTTGATTTCATTAGGTAGTCAAGGAAGAACTTCTCTTCTCCCTGCCTCTGCCTCCCAGCTACTAGGAACATAGGTGTGGACCACCATACTCAGGACACACCACACTTTGTGAACTTGCATTTCATCCTTGCTCAGGGATCATGCTAATCTCTGTATTTTTCCAATGTTAGTAGATATGATATCCAATGGAGTACAAGGCATTCTTTTATGGTAGAAAACACTGAATTACTGTAGTCTAAATTTATCTCTATCTCATTTGAAATAACATACATTGAAATACCTTGTGCTATTTATGGTTTTTACTTTTCCATTTAAAAAAAATATGGTTAGTATAACTCCAGGGCATATGACTCATAGTTTGGCTGGTTCTGGTTATAGTATTTCACATCATTTGACCATCTGTAATGTCTCTAAGCCTCTTTGCCTTTGTGTTCCTGCTCTGTTAAGCACAAGGGTATGTCTGGTCTCAGCTGACATCTGGGCAGTTTGCAAGGGTAATTGTGAATAGTTCCTGATCTAGTCATTTCAACTCTACCAAGTTCAACATGCTTTTTATATAAATCCTTTTTTTTTTCATGTTATGGAAGTGTGCACATGTAACTCTAGTTCTAGGAAGCTGGAGGCAGGAAGATCAGGAGCTCAGAGTTGTCACCAGCTACCTTGAACTCTTGAGGTAGCCTAGACTACACAAGACTTTGTCTCTAAAACCCAAAACAGGGGCTTGAGACATGGTTCAGGGGTTAAAAGTGTATTCTGCTCCTTCAGAGGAACCAGGTTCAGTTTCCAACACCCACATTTGGTGGCCCACAAATGCCTGTAACTGTAGGGCCATGGAATCTGACTCCCTCTTCTGGCTCCTTGGGCACCTGGACTCAGATACACTCATATACATATAATTTTTAAAAGTAAAAATAGCTTTTTAAGAAGATCCAAAACAAACGAACATGAGAAAAAAGAGAGTAAAATAGGATGGCTCATGAAATAAAAGAAATTCATTTTATACACGCCTGAGCCATAGAGTGAACTTAAGTGTTTCTCAGTGAGTATCTAGCACTGTTTTGTAAGGCATGTCAGTGCCAATGGCCACTAGCATAAACCGATCAGTGATTTCTATATAAATATGGCTTTAATAAATATTTATTTTAATGTAGCAATTCTTTTGAAAGTGTAAAGAAGAAAATTAAAAGCACTAGCTCTGTGAGTCAGAATTTCCCCTGTGGCTACCTACCATCATCAGGATTTGTTTCACATTGTGATGGATGTCTACTTAAACATCTTTGGATAACTGAAGTTTGGAGTTTTCTGTTGCATTTGAATTAACCCTTTCACCATGCCCATGCCCTTCGGAATAAAAATGTGCTTTCAAAACATGTTTAAGGAACATCCTACCATGTGAGTAAATGAGGATTTATTAAGCCCTTTCCCTATTAAAAATGTTTCTCCTGGTCCTCTACTAGTGGACATGGCTATTGTTCTGTTCCCCATTATGATTAATGAGCTGTAGTAAACCCCTCTCACTTGGACCATCAGAAATGCCATAGTCTGTAGTGTGAGTATTGAGAACATTAAATCTCAAGAAGATATCATCTTCACATGGTTTACATTATTATTTTCTAACGGCCTCCCAAAATTACTGTCTAAATGTAAACTTTTGAAAAATTATTTTTTATTATTTGAGATAGGCCAAAATGGACTTAGAATTTTTCATGTAGCCCTGACTTTGAACTCTTGACTGTGCTGCCTCTACTTCCAAATGCTGGGAGTATAGATGTGTGCCACCAGGACCATTGCGATTTGAACTCATAAGCAATTTATTAGAAGATCCTTACATGGCTATGGGTGTTGACTTGTTTCTTTAGAAACATTGCTTAATATTTCATTTTCTTAAACCATCCATTCATTTTTAAATTTCATTTAATATTTTATTGTCTAAAACTTTTACATGTATATGATGTGTGTGTGTGTGTATGTGTGTGTATGTGTGTGTGTGTGTGTGTGTGTGTGTGTGTGTGCAAGTGTGAGCCCCAGCCCATGGTTATTTTTACTGCAGAGGCCATAGTAGGAAAGCAAGTATCTACCTCTTGTTTTCTGCCTTATTCCCTTGGGGCAGAGTCTTAAAATTTTTTTAAAGTTTTATTTATTTAATGTATATCTGCATGTACACCTGCATTCAAGAAGGGGGCATCAGATTTCATTACAAGATGGTTGAGAGCCAGAATCATGTGGTTGCTGGGATTGAACTCAGGACCTCTGCAAGAGCAGCCAGTGCTCTTAACCATTGAGCCACCTCTCTAGCTCCTGGCCTGAGCCAGAGTCTCATGAAGTTCAATGTTTGGCCAGATTGGCAGGCCAGTGACCTACGGGAATACACTTGTGTTGCCCTTCAATGCTAGCGGTTTTACATGGATGCTGGGGATTTGAACTGAGGTCCTCATGCTTGTAGGGCAAGTGCTCTTACTCATGGAATAATCTGGCCAGCCCTCACTAATTAATTAATTTAACAAAAATGGGAGTGTTTTCTCAATGTCAGGTGCTCTTTTACATATAGGGTTTAACTGTATGGATAGCCCCTGCTTTCTGGGAAAGGTAGAGTAATCCAGAATGTACAGAAATGTAGCCAATGGTACAGCCTGTTGTGTAAAAACTGGGTTTTGTTCTAGATGAAACATAAAGCCAAATGGAAGTTGAGACAGAGATGGTGGCATGGTCTTGTTTACAGATTTAAAAGCTCTTTGTCACTGATGGATGGTGAGTGGAAGAGGCCAGGGCAAGAGGTGCATCTACTGGCCTCAATTGATCCTTCTGAGCCAGAAAATTAATAATAGCTGACCAGAGGAGGCATAGAGGAGGTAGATTCCACATTATTATTTGCGAACATTTAAAAATATGTAATTGTGGTTTTTTAGTCTCTTGTCATTTTATTGGAAATACATTCTAAATATTGTTATTTGTCTTCTATATTTGAGCACAATATTTGATGTATCAAGACGTAACTTTTCAGTAGGTCTGATGGTGCAAATCTGTATTCCCAGAACTCACCAGAGAGAGCCAGAATGATCATTGTAACTTCAAGACCAGCCTGAACTACTCGGCAAGTCTAAGGCCAGGTGGTCAGGTGAGACCCTAAGACAGAAACAAAAACAAATTCACTTTTCTCTGTACCGAGTCTTTTCTTGCTTCATAATTTTCTCTTGCTGTGGTGTGGGACACAGAAGCCCAAGGAAATGTGTGTGGAGAGGATGAAGTGCTGGGTGAATTGTGTATTGTTGACATAAGCACAGCCATGTCAAATATCCCAAAGTCTCAGACCCACAGGAGTGGCAAAGCCTTTCCTGGGAGAGGCTCAGTGAAGTATCACAGCGTACCTGTGCTCCACACATGTGCGTCTGAGAACCACGGTCAGTGTGTGCTCTAAGTGTCACAGCATACAGCTGCCCCACATATGCACGTCTGAGAACCACAGTCAGTGTGTGCTCTACATATCAGGCACCGCTTCCTCCTCCAAGATGACTGCAGCCTGAGACTGCTCCCATACAAAGACCTCCTATCAAGATGAGCAAAACCTGCCTCCATATTCCATTGTAAACAATAAGCTTATCCTGATTTAGATACATAAAATAACTAAGCTGAGGGTCTCGGCACTGTTAGCACCCACCATCACAAAAAGCATGTTCCATCTGTTTTTTTGTTTGTTTGTTTTGTTTTGTTTGTTTGTTTGTGTTTATTTTTTTGTGTTTTTTGGGTGGTGAGATTTTTCGAGACAGGGTTTCTCTGTGTTGCCCTGGCTGTCCTGGAACTCACTCTCTAGACCAGGCTGGCCTCAAACTCAGAAATCTGCTTGCCTCTGCCTCCCAAGTGCTGGGATTAAAGGTGTGTGCAACCACTGTGAAAGACCCCCAGAGCTGGGGAGACCCTCACTCAAGTCTCGGGATGATGCAACCACCCAATAACTCACGAGAGACTGATCTTGATGCAACAGCGTGAGGTTTATTCAGGGGGAGAAGGGGAAGCCAGTATACTGCGGACAAGCCATAACCCTCGAAGAGGCAGAGGAGCTCGACCCCCAGCACAAGAAGTGAGGGGTATTTAAAGGGAAAAACCACAAACTAGGGAGGTGAGGGGGTTACCAAGGAAACATAACAAGAGAACAGTGGAAAATTCTAAAGAAACCCAACCCCTGATTGAGTCAGGGTCATAAGGAAAACATCCTACACACTCATTATGCACAAAAATGTGGTCTGGTCAATGTTATTTACTTTCTGGCTGATCGTTCCCTAGAACCATCCAGATGGCTCATATCCTGCTTTTTGTTCTTGGACCTAGCTGGGGAGGGGATGGGGCTTTGTGGCCAAGAGGTTCCTGAAACTGGCTAGTCTACATTCTTGGTTCATTACAGAGGTTTTCCATGCCCTTTTAGGTAAAAGTTATACATTATACATTCCTACTAATACACTTCTATTAAATGCTCTTATTTTAAAATTCTAAAATTCTCCAGCCCTTCAACTGCAATTCCAAGTGTACATCACACTTGTGTGTCTGACTTTTCTTCATTTCCTTGTTGTAGTAGCCACTGGCAGCTACACAAACCGGGTCTCTGGAAGAGAGGCAGGGGCCTGGGAAAATAAAGGAATCGGAAGGTCGAGAGAAATAATGAGACTGAGTCAAGGTTCCTGATTAAGATCCAATTTTACTTAGAAAAATCAGCCTTATATGTGAAATGAAACTATTTCTGTTGTAAGTCAGGAATCCGCTGAGCCATTAGCATCCAGTTGCTAGCAGAGACTCTCCAGGCAAGGGTACTCAGCAACTCAGCAGGTGGTGGCTCCTAGCAGGAACTTCAGAAGAGGCAGAGAAGCGGCAGAACAAAAGAGCTTCCTTTATCTCAGGGAACCTCACCCTAAGTGAGCTAGCTGTTTTGTGGCAAGGGCAGGTCCGGTTCAGCCAGTTTGAGGCTCAGGGAGGTCACACCTTGCGGCCCCAGTTAATGGCATTAGAATTCCAACAGTTTCTGTCCAATTGTTTTCTAAGGCCCAGATATGCCAGAATGACGCAGGTGCTCCCATGTTCCACAATGGTGTGTCTTTACAACTCTGATGAAGGATTCACAAACCCCAGTGTGACCATTGGCTAGTCCACAGAAACGGGCATAAGATGAAAAGCCACCTGGACTACTGATAACATCCTCCACAAGCCTCGTGCAAATGCCTGGTGCTCAGGTGGTAGGGTTGGGAGGCTGATGTGAGAGGTGAGACTCTGAGGGAGAACATTAGATGATTGGGGTGTGCTCCTAGGAAAGACTGTAGGACTCTGGTCTCTTGGTCTTTTGCACTGCTTACTGGCTGGAAATTAATGTGTTCATTCTCAGCAACACCATCCTTACTAGAGGCTCAAAGCAAGGCAGCTGGCTATCTTGAGCTTAAGCCTTTAAACCCTTTCAGGAATCTTGTCACAGAAATATAAAGCTGATTAAATGTTATTGAAGTATCTCCCATACCAACCCTAAAAGGAATGGGGGAGGGACCCTACCTTTCATCTTCAACCCATTTTTGAGGACTTCAAACTGCCACTCAATGACCTCAGGAAGCACAGGGCTATGTTAGGGAAGTAATGCTTAGGCATTGGTACTTCTTGCTCAGCCCTCTCCCCCTCAGAACAGGAGAGATGGTATAAGACTCTGTCAAGCCTTAGCTTACCGGGGGACCCCCTGAGTGAACCACGTGGAGCAGGAATGGATGCAAAAAGCAAGAGGAATTTATTGTTCCAGTGCACTGGGGTCATCCCAGATCTGAAGAAGAGGCGGCAACCCCACACAGTGGGTTCAATGAGCTTTTACACAGTATTCAGGACAGCAGCCATTAGGCACAATATGATTGTCAGAACAGTGTGACTTTTAAAACTGATTGGCCTTTAGGGGAAGAGGTGACAAGGACTTCCCTTGTCTGAAGGTGGACAAAGGTCCATCCTGCAGAATGTGTCTCCACCTGCAGGTCTGTTCCCACCCTGTGGTCTGAGGAATGTTAATTGGCCTCTCCTTTCCAGAGGAGCAAGTGTTCCATGACCTTCCCAAAGTTCCTGAGCGGACCTTTTCAATGGGGAGTAAGTCCTACTGGTGCTGCTAAAAGGCATCTGCTATATTGACCAATCATCCAGGTTTCCGCAGGATTGTCTAATTTTCAGCAATAAAAGTCTTATCACAGACTACCTTATCCCCTACTCCGCAATCTAGGACAAGGTGTGAGAGTTTCCCATCCTACATTCTGTCTGAGGGTCACATACAACCAGAAGCTGAGCCAAAAAGCAAGGAGAAGCAGTGCCTAAAGAGGTATGTGGTGGGTGAGGCCTTTGGATGGACTCTTTGTGCCCATCTTCCTGCAAATTCCTATAGGATAAAGAGCCCCACTTAAGCATTTGCCCCTAGTTAGACTTTTGTTTTCCTGAAATTCCTCATCTACTTTCCTGACTGTGGGTAACTGCAGAGACTTTACTATCAAGAAATGGATGGAAGTCATGGGACCTCTCAGGACAAACTATGAGACTCGTTAACATCATACAACTAGTGCTAATGTCACAGTCACACTGTCATGCTTGAGGGACAAGATCTCATCCAATTCTTCCCCACAGGCTATTGGTAGAGTTCTGTTTTAGTCTCTTTGCAGCTCTGTTTAGGGCTATCTTGCATGCTTTGTTGATCCCTATAGGCAGAGGCTTCAGTTACTGAAGTTTTATAGCAAGATGCCCTTTAGAAAGTTTTTAAATATTCTCAACACTCAGTCCATGAGGATTTTAATTGTGATTATATTACAATATATTATTCTGGGGAGGCCTGGCATTTTAAAGCCTTTCCAGAATGCCTGGGTTTATGGGATGGCTTTGCTATTTGTAACCCATGTGATCACGGGCAAGCTGTGTAACCTGAGGGTTATTTCCTCATTTATAAAACAAGACTAATAATAATACCTCATTCAGCGCCATGTTGCAAGGATTATAGTGAGCTATAGTTAGTGCAAAACACCCAGACGGGTCTAACAGGGTCTGTATGGTTGCTTTACATGGGTCAGCTTAGTTAAGCTAGAACCACACTTTCTATGCACAACTCTCTCCTTCATCATTCTGGTTGGGTCAGCCCTAAGAGAACTGTGTACATGACTTTTAAGAAGGAAAAATGGAGCAGGAGCCAGTTCCATAACATTTCTAGATCAAGCAGGATCTTTTCCCCCATATTTTCAGAATTGGGGCCAAGGCCAGAGAGTATATATTCATGACTTTTCTATTGCTGTGATAAAACACCATGGTCAAAAGCAATTTATGGGAGAAAGAGTTCATTTTGGCTCATGGTTCTCGGGGAGAAGAGTCTAGGAGGGAAGCACCGTTGCAAGCAGCAGGCCTGGTCACTGCAGCAGGAAGCTGAGCGCTCACATCCACAGCGGTAAGCATCAGGTAGGGAAAGAAGACTGGGACTAGGACAGGGCGTAGACGTTCAGAACCCACCTGTGGTGACCTACCATCTTTAGTAAGGCTGCCCCTCCTAGATCTCCCCCAATTGTGCCAGTGACTTTAGGTTCAATGTTCAAATACTCAAGCCAATGTGGAAACATTTCTCATTTAAACCTTACTCCTCGTAACAATTTATTTACGTTCTCCTGGTTTGCTTTCTGTTGCGTGTTAAAGACCAACGTGAAAAACAACTTGGAGAAAGATAATCACTTGGCTTTATATGCGCTATCAGACTCCAGCATCGAGGACTCTGTAGGAGTCCTGGAGTAAGGACTCTGGTAGGAGGAACCTGGAGGCAAGAACGGAGGCAGAGGCCGTAGAGGAGAAACGATACTTACCAAATTATTCACATCAGCTCACTTATTTTGCATTTGTATATAATTTAGGACCACCTGCCTAGGGCTGGCACCCCTTCCACAGTGGGCTAAGTCCTCCCCTCCCACACCAAACATTAATCAAGGAATGCCCCCACTGACTTGCTTCTAGGCCCATCACAGAGAGGTCTTTTCTCATTTGAGGCTCTTTCTTCCCAGAGGATCTCAGCTTGTATCAAGTTGACAAAAACTAACCAACTCATGGTAGGTTCCCGAGGAAGAGGAGGGGCTTATCCTGTGGGTCATCCACATCACTGAAGTCGGCGACGAAAAGTTGTCGGTTCCTGTGGCCTCTCCATCAGGGCCATTTCGTTTGTAAACTTGCTGACAAGACGGCGGCCCCTCTGCAGAAGCAAGGGCATCACACTGACTTCTCACCTGAGTGTCTCCTGTCCTCCAGGCCACTCAGTGGCTTTGCTTCACTGATTATAAGAGCCTGGACGAATGCCATGCCTTGCCTTCGTTCGGTCTTGTTCTTAGAGCTCTCTGATGCTGTGTTTCACATGATGTACGTTCAGACATTTCTTGATGGGATGATTCCTGGGTGATGTGGGGCAAAAGGTCTTTTGGCTTCCTTATCTATCATACCTTCCAATAAATAAACTTAAATAAATGATTGAGGTTTTAGTATCTTTCATATTGGATTCATAGTCAAGCCATTTTCTTACTGGTCCTGTAACTGTTGATGAGCCCTGATCCCACCACTAAGGAGAAAGCACTGGAATTATGACAGGGCATCCCATTCTCTCTCAGGCTTAGCTTAGCCTACCCATCACATTCCCTTTTGCTCCTCTCCACTTAGCCCCTCCTTTCCACTTTGGTAGCTCTGGGGGAGGCTGTGTGTTGCTCCCTTCTTGGTTCCTCTGCTAAAACATGAGCTTCTCAGCAGTTTAGAAAATGGCATTTGTCAAACTCTTGGCACTTCTGAGAATTACAAAGAAAGCAGCACCTCTCACTCTCCTCCCCGAGCCCAGTTATCCAGTTCAGTCCACAGAATAAAGCTCTTAGTTTCTTTCCAACTGGTGATAATCAGATCAAATTGCAGACCTGAAATGTAAATGAGCTAGAATCTGAATGAACTTGCCTCTGGTGAAATTTCAGCCCCACAGAAAATTGGGTCTGGCTTCCCTCTGAAAAATGTAGCATAGCAGTGTGAGCCAACAGAAGCTCAGAGAGTGAGAGAGAGAGGGGCCTGCGGATTAAACAGGCATATCATAAACACTTAGAGAAAGAAAAGAGCCATTTCTCGAGCGGTTATTAAAAATTCATTTTTTTAATGACCAGAACATAACATCATTGCTTACATAAAAGGTCCATTCTTCATCCGCAGTGCTTAACTGAATCACTGATATTTAACACACAAAGTACAAATCATGCTTTAAGAGGCTATAAGTGGAAAAAAAAAAAAAAAACAAAAACCAAAGAATGAATAAATAGTTTTGCCAAATGAAAACACTATGTTTCTGCAAGATCGAATGGAACCCAATGCTTTTCATGTGATGGATCCTCAGACCTATTCATGGCCACTGTCTGTTCTATGCTCTCTAGACTAAGGAAGCTTTTATAGTTTTATATCTTTCAAAGCATCAAAGGAACAATAGTTTTTATATATGAAAACTAAGTACACTTCCAATGTCAGTGTCTACAATGATATTTTCTCGGAGTGTATGTAGCCAGAGGCATGCGTTCACCCCCTGCACAGACCTTGTGTAGCAGTATAGGTTGGGTACTTAGTTGCTATCGGGTCTTAATGTCCACTCTCAGGAGAGAGTGCTGATGTGCAGCTACAGTGGGAATGTCTCAACCTTGGCATGCGCTACGGGTGTCCTTTGGTAACATTCCTCTCCTACCTGATGCCACCAACCCTTTTCAAGAATGACTTCAGCCATTGTCATCTCCTGGGGAGCAGTCCCTTGACCGAGGCTCTGCCAAGGACCTGGGTTGTTGCAGGATCAGAAGGGCAAGGGGCAGAAAAAAGAGGAGGAGGCAGGAGAAATGGAAAATTGACAGAACGGGTTTTCTGAGTTTTAAAGACACCACTTTTGATTTTAAACATGAATGGATGAAGCTCAGAATGGCACCAACCTGAACCTGGGTTCCAAGAGTGAAGGGACTCTAAGGGGACTTGATTTAAATGATATCTGTCTTCTTGAAGCAACCCATCATGAAATGCAACAGCTTCTTTTGAATTTACTTATTAATTAGTTAATTAATTTAAAGCCTGTGAATTTTCTGACAAACTCTCAGTGGTGTTCTGAGGGGGTATATATTTATTATGTTACAGGTCCTAGATCTCCTTTGTTTAGGTTCTAGAATACTCTGTTCTGAAAGGGAACAGAAGTTTCACCATGAGGGACCCTTTACTCTAAAAGTCCTTTGTGTGTGTGTGTGTGTGTGTGTGTATGATGTGTATGTATATGTATGTGAATATATATGTGTACATATGTATTACTAATTCTTTGATAGTCTCATATACATATATATACAGTGTATCTCAATCTTATCCACCTCCAACTCCCACTCTCCCCTGACATCTTCTCACACAGTCCCTCTCCTACCTTCTTGTCTTCTCCATTTTAAATTTCCTGAGAGTTTTTGGTTTAGTCTTTTTGAACATTTTCTGACTCACCTCTGACCCTGAGGACTGCCTGCCTACTGGGCTCTTGGTATCCCAGTTTGGGTTCTGGCTAAGAGTCAGAAAAATCTGGTATTTCTGGAAGCTGCGGGTTGGGTAGGCTCAGGAGTCCTTTGGCCTGAGGAGATCCATGAAGGAAGCAGATGCAGACAAACAGGCTTGGGCCCCACCTATGGGAGAGACAGCCCTGAGTACAGTAAGCAGGTACTGCCAGGCCTAGTTCCTATAAAGGGAGTCAGGCCACTAATATAAACTTGAAAGAGAAATTGCCCCCAACACTGTGAGCCATGCCTGTCTGAGTCACAAATATTAATGCCCGAGAAGCCTTTTCTATCTTGATTATCCAAAAGTTAAAAATATAACTATCACTTTCAAATATACTGATCATGTATCTGATGTTTATCTGATTTAGTGTGGAAGGAACCAATCAGATGAGACTGATTTAAAAAAAAAAAAAAAGAGCTGGATAAGGTGCCAGTTTTCCATGCCTGGGTTGTGTTGTGTTTTCTCTGAGACTGAAACATTCCATCCCGCCTGAAGCCTCTTAAGTATAAAGGTGAAAACTCAAAATAGCTTCAGGAAGTCCCTGAAACTAATGAGATTCACTAGACACCTCCATGCCAGAGTAAGCAATAAAAGCTGAGACGCCTTCTCAGACGACCCAGGCTGCTATGAAGACTCTCAAAGCTGAAAAGAAACCTCTGAGCCCAGACCAGCAAGCTGCCTGGAAGAGAGTAGAGCCAATGCCAATGGTTCTCAACCTGTGGGTCGTGACCCCTTTGGGGTCATATGACCCTTTCACAGGGGTCATATATCAGATAGCTGATACTAGATACCTATATTATGACTTATAACTAACAAAATTGAAGTTATGAAGTAGCAACAAAATAGTTTTATGGTTGGGGGGGTGGTCATCACAACATGAGGAACTGTATTAAAGGGTCACAGCAATAGAAAGGTTGAGAACCACTGATCTATGTGTTAACTGACCATTATCTGTCCAAATTTTCAACTTCAAGAATTTTTCATTTTCTGAAAAAAATAATGTATTTGCTGACACAATTCTAGACAGTTATGTTAATATAAATGCATAAAATTAAGAATATTTAGTTGACCAACGTTAAACTATTTCTTGTGATTCTCCTGCTGCCTTTCCTCCACCTTCATCAGATTCCTGAACCATAAAGACAGGAACATGTTCCCTGAGAGGCTTGACCCAGCGGCTGACTCACTCAGACAGAGACAGGCACTCACAGCCAAACAGTGGATGGAGCTTGGGGACTCTTATGGAAGAGTAGGAGCAGTAATAGTATTGAGGGCCCAAAGGGGATAGGAACTTCACAAGAAGATTAGCAGAGTCAACTCACCTGGACCCTTGGGGTTCTCAGAGTCTGAACCACCAACCAAAGAGCGTGAGCCGCACCTAGGCCTCCATGCTCCTATGTAGCAGATGTGTAGTTTGGTCTTCATGTGGGCCCTGAACAACTGAAATGAGAGCTATCCCAAAACTTGTTGCCTCAACTTGGGATATGTCCTATTAGCTGGGCTGCCCTGGCTTCAGTGAGAGAGGAAGCACCTAGCCTCGAAGGCAGAGACTTGGAGTGCCAAGGTAGGGGTGAGGGAATATCCAGGGCTCCTCCCATCCACCTAGAGGAGAAGAGGAGGGGGAAGGACTGTGGAGGTGGGGGGACCAGTGAGCAGGATGGAAAGTGAATAAGTAAAAAAATATTAAATTAAAAAAAATTCTTTTACAGAAAATTGAAATAGGTTCTTACGTACTTCTGGTTTAATGTTTTGCCAGCTGATCAATATATAGCCTTCTTTTATGTGTGTTTTCACTTAAAGACACCATATTTAGCTTCTCCTGTTGATTTACTGACATTGAACTTATGGCCAACAACACTATAACTCAAGGCTGAATAAAGCTTTTTAAACAAATATATGATTGTCATAAAGCACAGCACAGCCTTAGGAACAATAGCTAGCTCTCCAAAACCATTCTGGGGAGTCATCCTGAGCCATTCAACAACCAGAGAACAACCCACAAAATATGAAAACATGATGCTAAATAGACTACAAAAAGACACTTGCTCATTGTCTGAGGATGTGAATAGGCCAAGGAGCAGAGATAGGGACCTCCTCTTTCTGTGGGAGCTCAGCAAACAACCGTGGGGGGAGGGGCGGTGTGTGAAGATGGTGGGATTATATAAGGTCACAGGTAGATGTGACAGTGAGGTACATTCTCAAGTGAATGATGAAGATGGAGGCGTTCGTTCAGTAGCTCTCAGCCTTCCTCATGCTGGGACCCTTTAATACAGTTCCATATGCTGTGGGAATTCTTCCTCCCCCCAAAAGGATTTTCACTGCTACTTCATAACTGTAATTTTGCTACTGTTGTGAATCCTAACGTAAAAATCTGTGTTTTCTGATGATCTCAGGCCACGCCTGTGAAAGGGTCTTTTGATTCCCAAAGGGTCACCACCCCCAGGTTGAGAACCACTGCTACAGATAACAAAACTTTTACACTAGCCACAGCCATTTGCTGCTTATCAGCCCTCTGCAAGTTAACATCTAAGATCTAATCAATGGAAAGCCCAAATCACAGATGGGTCTTGATTAAATTTGGTAGATAAAGATTTAGCATTCATCTTCTCAACCTTGGTATTTTAGATGAACTCATCTGGATTTGGAGGGCTGTTCTCGTGCATTGTTTGATGTTCTGTAGCATTCTCAGCCTTTCCTCACTTGATATAAGTCCTGACTGTAACAACTAAATGTGTCCTCAGATACTGTCAAAGACCCTGGGGAACAGAATCAGCCTATTGGGTGGCCTTTCTCCATATGTCATGGTTCTAGTTCATTTTGTCCACTGTAACAAGCAGCTCACTTGGATAGTTTAGAAACAGTAGAAATGTCTTCCCACAGTTTTTGAGTTTAGGAAGTCTAAGACTGATGTCTCAACAGGTTTGTTTTCTAGTAAGGGTTTGTGTCCTTGCTTATAGCTGGTACCTGGTAACTGTGTCCTCGTGTGCTGGAAGGGCAAAGCAGCTCTCTCAAGCCTGGTGTGTAAAATGAGTTTCATCATCATCATTTTATCATCTACTACCAGCGCACTGGTTTCTAGCATATGAACTTTCAGTGAAGTTCAAATCTTCAGACTGTAACAATTGGAAAAAAAAAAGAGAAAAATGCCTGTGGACAAACTTTGCAACCACACAAATTTGACCCCTTAAAGCTTGTACCCTCATGTGCAGTCAAATGCACCTCTATTATAATATGTAGTATATAGAATAATAATATCATACACACACATTATCCTGTTTATAGTCTGTCCTGCCAACACTGGGAGAGCAAAAACCACAACATGGCCCTGAAAGCTCAGAAGGCACTTGGTACTTCTAGTTGGGAGCGATAATCTTTGACAGGTCTAAGGTCTGACTCTGAAGAAGGAGAGCTGGGGCTTGGCAAGGGCAGGGTCACACAAGATAGTTCTGTTCATTGAAGAGACTTCTCCACCATCTACCAGAGGCTTGGAGGGAGGGCTGAAGGGTGAAAGAGATGGCCCTGAGTGGGCAGAAAGGCTCTCGCTAGAATTGTGTCTGTCTGCACACACATCTGCCCAGGCCTGGGAATTAGCTGATACATACTGACTTTATCCATTCAGGAGTTGGCCTAAAGATAGTGCCAGAGAGGAGGTGTGGCTCTATAGGAATGAGGGAACCTGGAGGTGGAACAGTATACTCTATGGCCTCCACTCCATAGGAGAGACTCTGAGCCTCTGGATCTCTGTGTATAAAATCAAGGCGACACTACTAACTGTTTAGCACTGAGGAGTCATTATGGGAGACATAGATGCATTCCTTTTACATTTTAACCAAATAAGACAAACCTTGGAAGCATTGTGGGTGGGAAGCATTGTGGGTGGGAAGCATTGTGGATGGGGGTTGCCTATCAGCTGGCTCTGCTGCACACAACCTGCATCCAATGGTGCTTTTATAACTGCAGAAGCTGTTACATATTTTTTACTCATTTATCTTGTAATTATAAATGTAAATCAATACCAATCCCTAATGTGTAGTTATATTTACACATTTGATTACTTTTTAAAATTAAAACTCTTTATCTGAGATACCGTTTAAACAGATTCTTACTCAAAATCCTTTTTTTTTTTTTTTTTTTTTTTTAAACAAAACAAATCTGGTCCCTTATAATGAGCTGCCCCATGTGAGGCACATTTCATACCATTGTCTATGTGCTCAGGGTCCCCAGCCACAACAGAGAAGATAAAGTCAGCCTCTCTCTCTCTCTCTCTCTCTCTCTCTCTCTCTCTCTCTCTCTCTCTGTCTCTCATAGGGGTAGCTTCTAGCATAGAGTCCTATGCTGAGTGGTAGAAGCCATATATACATTCTAAACAAAGAGATTAGGAAGTGGTCTTGTGGAGTGACTCTGTCTTCCATCACTAGCAAAATGTACTTGAGTTTTAGTGAGAAAACGTGACATTTCAGGCTTGAAGGATACCAGCTCCCAAGGACAACGGGTATATCCTTCCTTGTTAACCACGGCAGAGAGAGACTGAACTCGGCCCTGGCAGTCTTGAGTTCTCTGTCCTGACTTTCACTTGAGCCATTCCATTTTCTACAAAAGAGGAATTCACTTTTGAGGGAAATTGCTCTTCTGTTTGTTTCTCTGACACAGTGTCTTTAAAAATCTGTTCTTAGGCCAGCCTGGAGTTTATTATGTATGTAGCTCAGGCTGGCCTCGAACTCACAGTGGCATTCTTCCCTCTGCCTACCAGGTGCTGACATTACTGATGTGCGTGCCCAGAGCTGGGGTAAAAAAATCTTTTCTGCCTGAATCCCTGAATCAGACAAAGCCATTCACAACCGAGTGGACTTTTCCCTAAGTCTTCTATCTGTTGCTTCTCTTCCAGTACCATGCTCTTGACTCATATATAATGTAATGCAGGTGCTTCCTGGCTTTCCTCTGTAATCTTGTGGTCTGTGCTTCTGTTTCTGCCTCCAGGTTCCGGCCTTGAGCTTCTGTCCTGGCTTCCCTTGATGTGATGGTTTGTCTGTGCTCTGCCCAGGGAGTGGCACTATTAGAAGGTATGGACTTGTCGGAGTAGGTGTGTCACTGTGGGTGTGGGCTTTAAGACCCTCATCCAAGCTGCCTGGAAGTGAATATTCTGCTAGCAGCCTTCAGATGAAGATGTGTGCATCACTGTCTGGATGCTGCCATGTTCCCACCTTGATGATAATGGACTAAACCTCTGAACTTGTAAGCCAGTCCCAATTAAATGCCATTCTTATAAGAGTTGCCTTGGTCATGGTGTCTGTTCACAGCAGTAAAACCCTAACTAAGACACTTGGTGATGGGGCATAACCTATAAACTGAATCCTCCCTCCATTTACATCAATGTTCTATCCCAGCAACAGAATTCTAACTAGAACAGGTTTTGGTTTTTTGTTTGTTTGTTTTTGTTAATGCCCACTCTTCCCTTTTTCCTAAAAACTGAGGTTGTGTCTGGGCATTTGTAGTTAGCGAAAACCACTTCTCAAATCTGCTGCATCTGGGTGTGACCAGTGAATTGTGGACAGAAGTTCAGTTCTTAAAGTACTGCTCATCAGTCTCCTCCTTCCCTCTCTTCCCCCCAGCCCCCATTCCTGCATGCCCTCAGCTCTATGACAATCATGTCAGTAACATAGTGAAGGTCAGGAGCCAGGACAGACTACAAGTCAGAAGGAGAGAAGCTGAGTCTATGAATGACCATGTGAAGCAGAGAAGCTCACCTGTCTGTTCTGGACCACGAGACAAGAGAAATAATCTTCCTTGGCCTTCACTACAATCCTGCAGATTTTCATATAAGTAATAGAAACCCCACGGGTTCATGTGATGAGTCAAGGCAATTCTTCTAATTGGCTGATTCTCAGTTGACTCCTAAGCCCCACAGTGCTTGGAATATGGTAAGGCTCAATACATCTGTGAGTGTGCATCACTAAGAGCTGTCAAGGCGTGAGGTCCCCGGCTGGTGCATAAAACACACGAACAAACCTTTCTAAGTGGCAGGTTACAAATGATGAAGCGGGGAGCAAACCACAGACAAATGGTAACAAGCGGTTAAGCTTAGGTGGGAACCTTTGTGGGTGCCATGTAGAAATGACAGTTAATTATATGCCGTCACCTGAGAGATTTGCAGATAGTAATCACAGTCGCTGTCATTTTCCAAAACAAAAGACTTATACATGCACAGACTATGCAGACAGGTAATTTCTTCTTTTAACAAGTTTGATGAGACATCAAGATTGCTATGCTGTAAAGGTCCAGAAGAAAATGAAAATCCATTGCTACAACGTGCAGAGCGAATGCAAAGTAGCTGCTTAATTAGGCAGCTTTTTTTTTTTTTTTTGTAACAAATAGAGAAACACCAACTACATTTGCTGAACATATCCAACATCATTTCTCACTCTGTGTGAAACGTTACATTAAATACAAGGAGGGATGCATAGATAACAAAATATGATACATAAAGATACAGGGGGGTGGGGTATGCTACAAAAACAGATGTTTAGATTTCCTTGAAGCGTCAATGAATCATTGCCTTCCTTGGTCATGTTGCAAGTTTCTGAGCAGCCTTTTATCACATCTGATTTGGGTTTAAAGTGAAAGAACAAAACCACATTGTAAACACAGTGAGCTCTAGCAAATACTACCGGGTTCTAATCTTCTACTCTCTGTAATATAGTATTTTAAAATTTTGAAAGGCTGTGTGTGATGCTTATTTTGGATTGTCAACCTGACTATACCTGCAATTAACTAAAAATCCAATCAGTTAGGTACACTTGTGAAGACTCTTTTTTCGTGGGGAGACCCACGTTAAATCCACATCTTTAAAATGGGAAGATCCATCTTTAATCTGGGCCACACCTTCTGATGGCAGTTTATATAAATGACATAGAAGAAGGAAGCCTGCTCTCTTTGACTGCTTGCCCTCACTCTGGCTAGCAAGTCTACTCCTTCACTGGCATTAGGGCCTACTTTTTTAGGATTCTGGGATAGACTGAAGACCAGCTGACATATCCAGCTCCACAGACTGGGCAACTACTGGATTCTCAGACTTGCCTTCGGTAGGCAGCCATTGTTGGACTAGCAGGACCACAGCCTATAAGACACTCTAATAAATCCCTTTTCCCTTTGATTTATTTGAGAGTCACAAAAATATTTTTGCTTATCTCAAGTGCCTTTGTGTATTTGTATATTTGAACACTCTCTCATCTGGAGCAAAAGAAGAATGCCTTAGTTTGTAAAGCAACTAATCATGGACCAAGATAGACATCAGGGGTGTCAGGTGCAGGCAAGAAAATTCCTTCCTAGTAATTTAAGACTTTCATATCGAAAGCTAATCCAATGGTTACATCATCCACTGAGGACTAAAGAAACAATTGCTCATTGTGTTTCCCTAGCTAAGGGGACAATTATTACACTGTCACCGCTGGCAGAGCCAGCCTGAACACTAACATCTATCCTTGAGTAATTCTCCAGGTCTCCTTTACAACTTACTGGTCCAAGACCCAGTTTTCACAGCCCCTCAAAACTGTGGGGTCCTATGCTCTCAGACCTGGGCCACTTACAGAGCAGCTTCCCAGACATAGTCCCATAGATGGTTCTATGGTTTTACGGCAACTGAATTCTGCTGCAAACCTCATCACCTCATCTACTTTAATTACCACCTACTATATGATGTAAGTTCATTCACTTTATCTGAGCTCACCGGAATGGGGTTGGTTGGGCTTTGCATGGTCACTATTGTGGTTCAAAAGTAAATCATCTACTGGAGGCTCCTGGTGGAACACATGTTCACCAAGCTGGTGGCACTTGTCAAGAAGGTTGTGGAAAACTGCCCGAGGTGGCGCCTTGCTGAAGGAGGCAAGTCACTTTGTGACTGTGATACAGTGTGGCCAGCAGTTTCCTGCTCCTGCCACTGCTCTTCCCCACCCCGACGTATTACGTCAAAATGTAAGCTCTGCAGTGAAGCATTTAATCCCAAGATTGAAGCTTCCATCTTGAACAGAAGCGGGTAGGGGGAGCTCATGAAGACATGGGATGTTAAAAGGGAGGTGAAGCAACAGAATATTTTGAGGGGAGGTGAAATATTCCATCAGGCAGGGAAGCTCTTTAAGCCCAGAAGTAAACAACTCAGAGATTCCAGGAAGTTCCTAAAATGAACCAGACTAAAACTCTTCCTCTCCAGGCTTATATATGTGGGAAGAAATGCTAAGGGATATGCTCAGACACACCAAGTTGCCTTAGATTTTTATACCAGCTGAGCTGCCTGGAAGAGCTCAGAGACAGGCAGAGCTGCCTGAAGAGGCTCAGCCCAGTTCAGTTATCCAGAAAGAAGGCTCTTCATTCTGTCAAGCGGCCTGCAGGCTGTGCAGTAAACTCCAGGTTCCCAGCTTTCCTGAGCTGTGGTGAGCTCGTGGTGATGCAGCTGTCTTCGAGTTATTTCTGTCCCTGTAAATAACCCCAATAAAGCTCACTGGTTCACCAAGTTAGACTTTTGTGGTGTCCTTACCTTGGTCTGTTGTCAGTTCTGGGGCGAATATATGTTTGTTCATGTCTCCGCACCCTTCCTTGAGTTGCTTCTTACCAGATATTTTTTCACAGCAATAAGAAAAATAATTAATATAACTAATATCTTGCCATCATGAGCCTAAGAATCTCCAGGCTAATGCAGGCTGTGTACACAAGCTGCCTGACCCTGTTCCTGTACCTGCCTTTGATAAAATGCACTCACTGTGTGTCTTCTCGAGGAGCTGTGGCCAGCTCAGAAATTCATCACTCCATCCTCTCCCTTCCACTGTCCCACTTTACCCCCTTTCCTCAGGCCCTTACTGCCTGCCCCTCCTCCCCAAAGAATCGTGATGTGTTAGTTTCTATCTCCTTGTTTCTGTTTCTCTAGGAAATATGTGTGAAGTTAGCGTCACAACCCTTAAATTTGAAATTTCGGGGCTGAAACAGCTGGCTGATCCTGGGATCTGTGCCATGTCCTTGCTGCCAGGGAGGTGGGAAAAGCAACGTCTGTCTCCCTTGTGATACTAGGGGTAAGAGGCAGAGTCTCTTCTATAGAATGAACTCTGAATACAAAGTGTTCAGATTCTGAATGCAAGGTGGCAAGTGGCCTTGCTTAGCCCTTACACTCCCCTTTCTACCCATGAATTCTTCCACATGGGTGGCCACCCTCTGTGCAGCCTGTCTCAGGGATTCTGTCCTCTTCCATCTCCTAACACTGCCAATCTGTCTGTGTTAATGTTTGCTTCTGATACACTTGTTTCCTGTTCACCCTACTAGGCCAGATGCCCCAGGTAGACTCACTCTTCCTATCCTCCCAGTCCCCGACAGAGTTCAATTCTCCTATGTATTTCTGTCCACAGGTCAACAGGCACTTCTCACACTGGTCCGTCATCGACATTCCAGTTCTTTGCTGCCTCCAAAGTCGAAGAAACTAGTTTCCAGTACAAATAGTGAACACTGGCTATCCCACATCTTTCAGGGCAGAGGGGTACCAAGTCAGTCAGCTAAGATCTGATTCTATGAGCTGATGGGGCTTCCAGCCTTTTAATGCAGTGTCTGGGGAAAGTCTTGGGCTGGCCTCAAAGAGGACTATAACTAGATATCCTGGACTACAGTTGTAGTCTACTTTGTAGTGTTTTCTGCTGAATATATACATGTTGTATAAATTGTTGGGTAACATCTTTTACGAAAGCAGAAATGATAATGCTCCCTGCAGCTCCCATCCCCTCTCCTGCACACATTAGGTAGTTCTCACTCACTCAAACATTGGGGGGGGGGGGGTTCCCATGGCATCTGGTCTCTCCCCAATCCAGAGGTCCAGTACAGCAATGTAGGTTTTTATGATGTAAGAGAAAAGTTGTATTTACTGTCACAAATTTTCTGGCCAGTCATTAAAAACTCAGTTTAGTAAGTCAGTTTCCTTCCAAATGCAAATAAAGAGTACTGGAGAACGGACAGATCTGTTTTTACACAGATGTTGTAAGATCTAATGGCAGGTCTGTCTGTTGCTCACTTATGCCCAGATAAATGGTGGAAAAGCTAATTATCCTGACCTGATGATTATGTTTTATGTGTAACAAAACATCATGCTTTAACCATGGATATGTATAACTATGCTTTTAAGTTTTTATATAGGTGTGTGTGTGTGTGTGTGTGTGTGTGTGTGTGTGTGTGTTTTGGAGGGGGATATGTCCATATGAGTTCAGGAACCCTCAGAGGCCTGAGACATTGACTTTCCTTGAAGCTGGAGTTCCAGGAAGTTGTGAATCACCTCTCATGGGTGCTCAGAACTCAACTCAGGTCCTGTACAAGAGCAGTAGGGCTCTTAATTTTTGAACCATTTCTCCAGCCTTGGAGTTCTTGTATATTAATTAAAAAAAAAAAAAAGCATACACAGATCTCTCACATCATGGGGCCTGGATTGCAGCACAGAAAGAGAATAGGGAAGGTCTACATGCATCAGGATTCTCTGCTTTCCTTGGATGAGTCATATCTCAGAGGTGACTCTGTTGCCCAAGCTCTGACCATGTCAAAGGAAGAAACTTCTAATTCCTTAACTTAATCTACCTCCAACCCAGTGTCCCTTGGATGCTGTGATAATCTCTGTAAAATTACAAGTCTGCCTGAAATGAAGGCCACCTATTGCATATAGAAGCTCAACTCAGTTTGGTTCTGTGCGGCCTAGCTTCAACATGACGGAACTATATTAATCTTTACCTTTGCAAAAACAGTTGGTGTACTGATACAGTTTTTATAAAATCAATTCAATCTGTCTGGTACCTGAAACAGCAGGGTATCTACATTGCCAATAATTGCTTTTTCTGAGTCATTAGAGTTCAGTCTTAAAGGCCTCAACTACACATTTAGCAACTATTTAAGGTGCAATTGATGGAAGTTAAGTCCCAGGCTAAGTAGAACTCTGCATATTGCTTAGAGGAAAATTCACATAGACTTTTCAGCCTGGAGAAGGTGGAAGGTAAACAAGGAGGCCTCCTAAAATTACAAATTGATGGTTATAAAAGCGTGTGCCAGGTAGAGTTATAATGTCAAAAAGAGCATGGTGCCTTTCATCTGGGGTTGGACAGGCAGGATTAGAAAACGAGATGGAAAAAGAAGGAGTTACAACTATGGTCAGGATCAGGCGATGTGTATTCCTGTTGAATCAGACAAACAACCTCAACAGCTGTGAAGACCAGGCCCAACAGAAAGTAAAGAAATGGTTACCATGAGAGGGAACCAGAAAGCCAAGAAGTATTTAGAATATGAGGAAGGGCCTTCATGCTATTTTTGGAATTCCAGCCTCAACTGCACCAACAACAGACGCTTCATGTTTTCATGCTAGATGTGGCAATCCCTAGATAAGTGCAGTTGTCCAGTGGAAAGTTTTGGTAGCCATCACTGGGCGCCCTCAGCACACTCCGGAAGCTAGGAAGAAAGAACACACAGCAGGTCATGAAGTGAGGACAGGATGAGGGGTGGAGATAAGGTGGATAATGAGTATCCAAGCACAGAAGGGAGAGAGAATTCTAGGGTTCTACTGCACAGTAGGGTAAATATAGTACAACTTTTAAAGTAGCTAGAGAAGAGGACCTTGAACGTTGACCACACAAAGAAATAATAAATGTTCAAAGTGATAGAAATATGACTATGCCTGTCACTATAGCTCAAATGCATGCATCACACTATATCTCTCATATATATAGACTTGTTCTATATCAGTAAAATATAAGCAGGAAAATGAAGAAATCGTAAGTATATAAAAACAGAACCAGTCATTAGTAGAACCTAGTGATTTAAGTGTGGTCCAAGTGAAGGAGGAAGGAATGTGGACATGTATCGTTCTGAGTAAGAGGAAAGAGGACATTTATACATGTAGCATTTTACTTGGAAAACAGAAACTACAGGGCTAGAGGCATGTCAAATTAAATTCTAATGTGTTGTGCATGTATCTTAATGTGCATATCTTCTGCCTAAGGAATCCTTGGCGAACACTTTACCAAAGCTGGAGAGCCTGAACAGAAACTGGTCGAGCTTCACTTCCTGTTGCATGCTGGGTAACATATCCTATATCTATCATTACATCTGTTAGAGTCTGTTGGGTCAGTGTTTTGGTAAGGGACTCTTTATTCCAGAGCCCACCTGCCTGGGAACTCAGCTCTCATAATTTATAACTCCAAATCCCAACAATATCACTCAGAGAGTCTTAGTAAAGCAGGTGTAGAATACAGACCTCTAGAATTCATTAGATCTCAGGATGGCAAACATGGATAAGTGACACTAGTCCACAGTGGAGTCCATAGCCACCTCCAGGGACATACTCCCACACAGTGCTGAAGAACAGCCAAGTTTGACTACAGTGCCTAAGAAATGCAGGGGAGGGGCCATGGCATCCCACCAGGCTGATTCTTCTAAAGCTGAAGGGATTAACTCCTCAGGAGCAGAGAAATAGAAGCACCAGCTCGGGAGTTAAAAGTCAGATCCTTTTGTTTTGTTTCTCAAGCGTGGAGATCAAAGAGGAAATAAAAACCAAAACCAGAAATCTCTAAATCTAGTCTTGTTAAAGGGGTGTGTGTTGTAGTTAAATATTTTCTATCATGGGACAAAAAATGTTGAAACGTAAAACTTGCAGAGTCATGGCTATCTCTTTTATCCTACAGTTTTCCTGGGTTGATTTAGACATTCTCAATTACAGAGATAAAAATTTTCCAGCAGGGGTCTCTCTCTGCACATGGTACCAAGCATGCCTGACATCTGCATTCTCTCCATCTCTCTTATTCTCAGTACCATGTAAATGGATGCCTGAGCAAAAGATGTCAACATCCTTCTCTTATAGAATTAGAAAGCCACAGGGAAGATAAAAATACAACATCACAATCATGATCCAGCTGATAAGCATATTTGTTCACTGTGTGCTATTCATCAAGTAAAATGCTTAGAATCCATACATTTCTGTCCTTATACATTGAGTATAATACCTGACTTGCTTCTAAACACGTTTCTTTAACTTTTTTTGTTTACTTTCTTATTTACCTGGGATACTGGATATTTTGGCAGATTGATATATATCTCATTAACTATTATTATTAATTATTTTTATTTTGAGACAGAGTCTTACTATAAAGATCAAGCTGGCCTTGAACTGTAGATTCTCTTGCCTCTACCTACAAGTACTAGGACAATAGGACATGAAACAATATGCCTGGATATATTTTATTTTTATTTTATGTTATACTATATTATTTTATTTTATTTGAGATAGGATCTAATGTAGCTCAACATGGTCTCAGAATTGTCATGTAGGTGAGGATGACCCTGAACTCCTGATTCCCCTTCATAAATGTTGGGATTACTGGCATGTATCACCATCACCAGCTTCTTTCATAGACTTTTATACGTGTTTTCCAACTGCTTCAGCTATTTTTCTATTGTTGTGATACAATACCGTGACAACTTAAATGCAACTTAAAAAAGAAAGTATTTAATTTGGCTTAAGGTTTCAGAGAGTGAGAGTCTATGACAGTGGAACAAAGGAACAACTGGAGCTACTATCTTGAATAACAGTAACAAGGATGAGGAAGAGCATACACTCTGGGAATGGGGAGTCCTTTTGAAACCTCAAAGCCCCCAGTGACATACCTTCTTCAACCATTTCACACCTCATAATCCTTCCCAAGCAGCCCTACCAACTGAAGACCAAATATTCAAATATATGAACCTACAAGAGCCATTCTTATTCAATCTACCACTAAGGCAACTAATGCTTGATGTCTGTGTGTGCAGTGAAACAGGCAAAGTTGGAACCTCGGTGCACTAGCCAACAGAAGCCTTGCCTTGTTTGAAGTGAAGATGGGGTGGTGAGAACCTTAGCATGGCTCTTTGCTTATGAGCTTGAAGACAGAGGAGCAGTGATTGATCAGTGTTCATGCTTAGCAGAGGGATCCTGAAGGAGGATGGACAACCTATAATTCTGATGGTAACAGTGGGCAGGGCCTTGGGGCAAAGACCATGTTTGCATTCCTATAGAAGTTTATCCTTGCTGTCAACTGATTGATTTACTCAACCCCTAAAGGTCAAAGTTCAAGGTCATCTTTAGCAATGTAGTAAGTATAAGATTATCCCCTAAGTGAGAGTCTATGCACTGCCCAGGTGAAACTGGCATCGTTTACAAAAGGTCTGTTCAAATTCTTAGGACTGTATTTCTGCAAATACCCAGACTGCTGGTTTGATTTCTGTACTTTCATCTCAAACTTTTGTTATTCTTTTTGCTCTGTTTCTTTATGATACCGTTGTGTATACCTTTTTCTGCTTCCATTTTTCAGTCTTTATTCTCTTATGTCTGAAAACTCATTTAATTCTAGAAAAAAAAAATTGAACATCTTAGTGGCCCCCTTTGATAATGCATGTATTTTTCCCTTCACAAAAAGTTAATATTGGACCATAAAGACTTCAATCCTGATTGATAATAGAACACAGAAAATATTAAGTGAAAATGCTTTATTGCAAGTGACACTGCCACTTACTCTTTAAGGGCATTAAAGAATTACCTTAGTTCCCTCATGGGGGGGGGGAGGGGAGACCATTAAGCTTCTGTAATGAAGGAAATATATATTTATAATGGAGCAAATGGCACTGTGCCTTTGTCTGAAGCAATCTCAATGTCCAATAAAGAAAAGCCATATTCAAATGTGGTGCCTCCGAACACCAGATATTATAAGAATTCCTAGTCAGCAGGTTGTCTTGCCAAAAGCACTCCACAAATTGATTTAGGCTGTCTCACTACCTTGTGGCTCATTCGAAATATTCCTACAGGATCAAAATCAGCACCTGGTCAACTCCAGTACAGACCTTGGCATCCTGTCATGTCTACCCCAGGGTGCTGCAATGTATGCTGAGCATGCTCACAACTTCTGGGAGCATGCCCACTGCTGGGGCTCAAGCGCTCCTTCTCGCCTCCCTCTTTCCTGTGCAAGCCAGAGCTCTCCTCTCTGTTTGGTTACCGTTTTCTTTCTCCTTTGCTTGTTCACTTTCTGTATAATCATTCGTTTTGCTCTGACCCTTCATTTCTGCCTCCACCTATTTTTCCCTGGGTAACCCTCTTTGATACCAATTGACAGTCTAAGTTTTTTTTTTTTTTCCTTTTCCTTTCCAGAGGTTTCTGTTGCCATAGCGATGTTTCATGATTATCATGCCCATGACAACTTCCCCTGGCACTCCGGTTGCTATAACAATACCAGTCAGTAGAGAAATCTGTGGGAACTGGTGACAAAGATGCTAGTTCACACCTCTGTGTGAGGCAGTTTGCGGGAGATGCTTCACATTTAATAGTTGTTCATAGCACCAAAAAAAAAAAAAAAAAAAAAAAAAAAAAAAAAAAAAAGGGAGTGCACAAATGAGGGCAACTCATTTTTCCTAGATTAAAACCTTATGATGCTAATGCTTGTGTTTCACATCTTGAAAAGAACTCCTCCCTTGGTCTAAGCTTTTGTCTGGTCTTTCTTCCTACTTAAAATTTTTTTGATAAAAACATAATCTATAATTTAAGAAAGATAGCTGTTATAGGTGTAACTCATCTCCACATTCATATACGAAAATCCCAAACTGCAACATGACTGCTGCTGGAAATAATGTTTTTGAAATGTAATCACAGTGGATGAGCTTGTGAGTGTGAGGCCCTAATCCTATAGAATTAGTGTCCTTATAAGAGGACATAGCAAGAAGAAGGGGACCAGGGGAAGGGGGGGAATCAAGGGAGGGTTATGAAAGGAGAGGACAATTTAAAGTACATTATACACATCTGTTAAAACTGCAGAGCAAAACTTATTATTTTGTATAATTAATCTACATGCCAATAAAAACATTTTAAGATGACAGAGCAAGAAGGTAAGTCAGGGGAAAGCAAGCCCTCACCAGGAAATGCACCATTTGGCACCTTAATCATATACTCCCATTCCTCCAGAGCTTCGGGAAAATTAACTTGCCTCATTTACGCCACTTGGGCTATGGCATTTGTTATAATAGCACAAGGCGATTACCATAAATCTCAAATCTACTTAACATTCAGAACTTCTGCTAGATCCTTTTGACTTTAAAGATGTCAACTTCTAGAGATATAGCCAAATAAAATCACAGTATTGCACTCCTACTTTGCTCGTCTCCGAATGCTAGATGAACCAGGAGGAGCAGTGTGACACCACATACTGCATGTTGTGAGTCTTCCGTTGTTATAGCTTACTTAGTCTAGAGAGACTATTAAGGGATTGCCTTTAGTATAGGACTTTGTTGTTAAGTAATACTTTTAGTACAGGAGTTTTTTGTTGTTGTTGTTGTTGTTGATGATGGTGATAACACTGTTGCTGTGTCATCTGCTAAGATTGTAAAGTATGGTGACTTACGGCCATCTACTTCCCCTCTATAAGGACTGGGAAGACGAAGGAGCAGCCACAACATCAAAGCTTTCACAGGACTAATGGCAAAAGTACCACTTGGTGACACATATTCTATGTACAAAAAGTCAGACAAGGGCCAGTAACTGACAAAGGGGGAAGAGATCTGTTTACTACATCTCAAAGTGTGTTTATAAAAGATACCAAAACACAGAATTTTGCTAATGAAAAATGTATGGATTGGGTCATTCTTTGGCTTCTTCATTTGCTTCCACCCATGATGCCAATCAAAATAGCACTGTTTGAGCACCATAAAGATCTGAAAGCCAGTATCAATATGCTATGTTGTCAGTACATAATGCTTGTGAAAGCCATAGTATAAATGTTCTGAAATTGAAAGTTCCCCAGGGATCTCAAGAAAAACTATGCTACATTGATGCTGATGTGGAAAAGTAGTTTCTGTTATTTTACTATAATGGTTCTAATTTTGTTTAAATAATCTGATTTTTCTAATTATCATAGTAGAAAGGAAGCCTTGTGTTGTTGTCCCATTAATGACAATGGTAATAACTTTCTGTGTGTGCCAGGCACAATGTTACTAAGCAAGCCTGATGAGGTTTGGACTTTTGCTGTGTATTGTAATGGCTAAGTGTGGGTCCTCCAAGACCTAGTTGCCCCAGAGAGAAGAGAGTCTGCCTATAGACCCAAGTGATGCTATGTAACCTTGCCCCCAAGTTATTTCTGATTGGTAAATAAAGATGCCAACAGCCAATAGTTAGGCAGAAGCTAGGTGGGTTTTAGGATTCCTGATCTGGAGGTTGGCTGAGAACCAGGAGAACCACGAGGGAGAAGAAAGGAGGAAACGAGAGAAGCCACTGTGGGTTAGGTGAGTCATGAAAACCTGGCACTGAGGGCTGGCCAGTTGGAGTTAGGAGTAGCCCAGATGAAACATGGTAAGTGATGAACTATCAATAGGAAGCTAGATTCTAACAGCATAGTGGGTAGATAGCTACCCAGCTCTTGTGCTGTTTAAGGCTTATTGTAAATGTAAAGGTTATGTGTATTTTTTTTTATCCAGGAACTTAATAGTTAAAGGTGGGGTAGAACTCCCTGGATTGATATTAAAAGTTTCTGCAACACAAGTCAAATCTACAATTTCCAATTATCACCATAAATTTTAACAACTAGACTGGTAGATCCAAGAGGTCAGACGACGTGAGGAGAGTTAAGATTTACATTTTCAGTATTCCTTACACAGCTCAAGAATAGACTTTGCTACTCCACCCCCAAACCATTGTCAACCAAAGGAACAGGCTAAAACTTGTTGAGCTGGCCTTGAAGACAGTTGCTTACATTCCAGAGTCACAACTGAGTCAAAGTAGTTGAACAGCTGCTGTTACACTTGAACCTCTCTCTGGCTCGTTAGTTCATTCTTTGTGCCAGTGTGACAGGGCAAGAGAGAGCAGACGCTTCTACATCTCCTATTCCTGCCGAGACCATTTTAGGTTTAACTAGAAATTGATGATTCCTTGATGGAGAATCCTGTGGAAAATTACCCAACTTTCTTCTAGGATCAGAGAGTCAGGATGCCTGAGCCAACTTATCTTAGCTTCCATTAAACTGCCTGCTCCCCCTCCAACAAACTGTTTATCTTAGCTTCTATTTAACTGCTTGCTTGTGCAAAACCTGCCCCTGTAGCTACAGAGTGAGATACCAGGATGTGGTTTTTGCCTTTAAAAAAAAATCTTGGCTGGGCGGTGGTGGCGCACACCTTTAATCCCAGCACTTGGGAGGCAGAGGCAGGTGGATTTCTGAGTTCGAGGCCAGCCTGGTCTACAGAGTGAGTTCCAGGACAGCCAGGGCTACACAGAGAAACCTTGTCTTGAAAAACCAAAAAAAAAAAAAAAAAAAACCTCTTACCCTAAACACTTTGTGTTACTTATGGGTCTTAAATACCTGAATGTCGTCCCAGCTGGCTGGAAAAAAGACTCTCAATTGGATCACATAGATCATATCTGTGTGTTCTTCCTTGGTGGGTTCCTTGTAACACCAGTAAGACATTGACCAAAGCCCTGTCCTCGCCACCTTCCCCTAGTGAGTCAAGTAGACTATGGCTTAAAAAAGAAAATGAGATTTCTAAAAAGGTAAGAAGCTTCAGGCTAGGTTTACTCATTTAAGAAAAGTTGTAATTTGTAAAAATAACGAAACTTTGATCTTCAGCCTCCTCCAGGTTTTAGTGACTAAGTTGTTGAAAAGGAGTCTTTGTGTATATGTATGTGTGTGTGTGAGTGTGTGTGTGAGACGTGGGAGGAGAAATAAGCCTGTCTGAGAACAGCCTGGCCCAAGAAGAAGTCTGTTGGCTGTAATTTAAAACTTCATTAGTCAGTTTGTGAGTCACGATTAGAAAGAATTAGCAATATATAGCTATCACCAGTTTTAGGACATCTACGTATTACTAATTGATACACGATTATAAATAAGTTCCTTCGAGGGTGTGTGATTCCTCACACACTTTGCTTTCAGGAAATCCCAAAGTAGAAGTAATTCGGTCTAATACCTGGGCTCTCACAATAAGCCTTTTATGTTCCTTATGTGGAAAAATTCCATCAATAAAATGTGCTTCAAATAACTATCTTCTCTTTGAAACATTTGTGTCACACTGAGATTCTCCACAGAAATATGAGGATTCTCCTATTTCTAAGAGACTATCCCATGAAAGGACAGAAGAAACAGGAAATTTTCACACAGCATGGAAGAGGGCGGGGCTCACCCAGTGGGCAGAGAGACAAAGGCCAGTAGCTTACCCAGCTTTTTCACACCTAGACATTTTATGGCCTCTCTGCTCTGAACTACATTTATGAGCTAACCCGGGAAGTGTGTTAGATTGGAAACTAGAGGTTTTTCTAGTTAACTGTTGGCTCATGTACAGCATACCCCTCAGGCCATTTTCTGGACTGTAACTGGGTATAAGAAGTAATGACTACCTTGAATGGCCCCTAGAAGTGAGCCAAGAGGCAAGCAGTGTAAGAGTGGCATGGTTCAAAAGCCCTGACTGATTAATCAAAGGGCTTGCTTCTTAGCCATCCTTTTCATTCTCAGAATGCCTTTGCGACAATTACATACTGCTTCTAGGTTTCTTTTGTTCCTAAAACTTTAGAGGTGCTTCAGATACAAAGATAATGGCTCTACAGATAATATTATTGACAATAAAATGAGGGCTAACATCTAGGAGCTTCCCCTCTGGACAAAGAGGGGAGAAGCAGCAGAATATTGGGCTCTGGTTTCTTGTGTCCTGGATACCACAATTTTAAACTATGAAAGATCTTACTAACTCACTTAAGCCCCTTTGTAAAGAGCATATGAACTGGTATTGTATAGAGAAAGCACATCAAAATAATGTTTTGAAGTAACCGAAGTTAAGGGAAAATAATTCTGTCCTTCCCAGTAGCTGAATTAAACAGGAAAAGATCATCAATTACAGAACTTACTGTGCTCTGGAAGGAGATGTGTGGGATTTTCTTTGGACAGTTTCTCCCAGGGCAAAGGTGACAGAGGTCTTTCACATAGTTTCTTTTAGAGCAGGACTTTACGATGTGTGATGCTGATGTTCAGCTGGGATGGTCAACAGAAGATATCTCTGTTCCCACAGAGTTTCATGCTAAGGAATAATCACTGCACCTCAAGCCCAGTGTTACAGTTCAGCTGTTTGGCATCTGCAAGTTGGAAAGAAACTGCAGGTGTTTGTAATGTAGCCAAGGTGATGAGCATACTTTTGGGAACGAGTTCTTCTATCATTATAATGAGTTTCAATGGCTGTTTCCTTTATTCAGAGGGAACAAACTTCAGAACAATGAAGCATATCTATGAATCATATCAATAGAGCATATCTATGTCAACCAAAGTTGTCGTAATTGGGGTGGAAAGTTCTTTGATGATCATGTTTGAATGTATATTAGCATTTGAAACACCAAGTAAGATCCCAACGTTGGTGACTTCTTACTTAGTGGACATTAGTCCATTCACAGTGAAGAGGTTGGTGGCAACCGACTGACCTGTCCCACTGAGCTGCACAGGAGCCTGGGTGCTGGTATATCATTGTCTCTCTCTTTCTTTGGTTCAGGTGGATTCTAAACTCCAAACGCTTCACAGTGGAACTAAGGGTACACAGGTGGCTTCTCGACCCTTAATTGTTGTAATTCCTTGAAAATATGAAGCAAAAATTTGGAACCATGAAGACATACCCATATAGTCTCTCCTTAGAGACTTTCCTTTCCCCTTTGATTCTCTTCCTCCCGGCAGTCATTTGATCATGTGATCATTTTTTGTCCTTGAATTTTCTCAACTTCCCTTCTGTAAGCAATTTTATTAAAGTATGATTTTGCAGCGACAGCAAGTTGAACTGACTTTAGACCATGTATTTTCACCACTCCTCAGACCATGTATTTTTACCACTCCTTAGACCATGTATTTTCACCACTCCATGACCCACCTCTCTTCTTTCTCTCTGCCAGCCTCACCCTCATCATCCTTCTGCTTTCCTTCTTCTTGGTGTTAGTTAAAGGAGGTCTTACTATGTAGCCTAGGCCTACACTGGTTTCTTTATGTAACACAGATTGACCTTGAACTCATTGAGTCCTCCCAAGAACTTCACTTATGAGCATGAGTTAGTATGCCTTCCTTGGAGTACAGGCTAATATGTTAATATATCCAAATGTGTGCCATTATCACCCTAATTTTAGAAAATTTTCATTAGCTCCCTTCCTTTAAACCCTACACATCCTTAGCTGTCACTGTTGGTTAACTTCTTTCTTGCAGCCCTCGCCAACCATTGACTTATGAGGTCTGCCCATTTTCTAAGTTCACCATTTCTGTATACTGTATATAAACAGAACCCTAGAGTGTAGGTTTTGCTTTCTCTTCTACCCCTCGTTTAGTCTCCAGTGCTAGGCTGCCCTTTGCTAGACAGGAATCTTTTTTTTTTTTTTTTTTTGATTTCTTTCCTTTTATGATAATAAGTTTTGTTCGTTTGTTTTTACACAATCTAACCTGATTGAGGTTTCCCTTCCCTCCACTCCGCTCAGTTCCTTCCCACCTTTGTTCCCCTCCCTTCTAGATCCACTCCCTTTCAGTCTCTCATTAGAAAACAGGCTTCTAAGGGATAATAGTGAAATAAATATAATAAGATAAAATAAAAACTAATAGGACAAAGCAAACTGAAGAAGACCCCAAGAAAATGCATGAGAAACAGCTATAGATGCAGGGACTTGCTCATTTGAATATTCAGGAATTCCATAAAATACTAAACTGTATAGATATGTGTATGCTGTATATTTAATTTTTAAAAAGCCCTGACAAGACTTTATAATACAAGGACTCTTCAATGATGCTGTTGAGTTCATTTCCTGTTGGCTCTCTACTGCTGGGCATGCAGCCTATCGTTAAGAGTAGCTTGTTTCGCCAGTGAGACTCCCTTGGAGAAAACTAAATTTCACTCCAACTGCAGATGGCTTCTGGGTTAGGGATGGAGGCTTGTATCTACTCCTCTCTTCAGCTACAGAACCCCATCTGGTACAGATCCATGCAGGCCCCGTACATGCTGCCTCATTCTCTGTGAGTTCATCTGCCTAGCAGTCCTGTTGATTTAGAGAGACTTGTTTTCTGGTGTCCTCCATCCCCTCAGGCTCTTTCCACCTTCTCTTCTGCAGGGTCCCCTGAACCCCAAGAGGAGGGATTTGATAGAGACATCTCATGTAGGCTCTAGTCTCTCATTACCACGTGGACTCTAGTCTCTCATTCCCTGTGCATTGTCTGGCTGTGTTCTCTGTGTTTGTTCCCATCCCTCCTGCTGCAGGAGGGTGCTTCTCTGATGGTGGCTGAGCAAGGCACTGATCTGTACATTTGGCAGAATTACACAGGACTCTTGATGAAAGAGCGTCTGACCCAATGTGAAGTGTCTGAGAGAGCTCCATGATCTAACTGTGACTTTTTTTGGTATCTCTTTCAGTTTGCTGTTGTAAAAGACCTCTCTTGCTATCATCACGTCAGGAGTTAACTGGCCTCGGGGAAGGCAATGGAAGCGGAGGAGGTAAAAGCAAAAACATTTGCTACTGAAATATTTTCAGTTAATACATTTCATTTTAAATGCAGTTTAAATTATAGAAGGATTGAACAGTAGGCATAGAGTACATTCCCAGAAGCAGCATTTCTTCCTCATACACCTCCTGTCCCAGCATTCCCACTTTCATACACTCCCTGTCCCACATCTCCTCCTCTCAGCTACTTCCTGTCCCAGCATCCTCTCCTCTCACACAGTTTCTGTCCTAGCATCTTCTGTCCTCATATGGCCCCTGACCCCAGCATCCCTCTTCACATACACACCTGCCTTAGTCATGGTGCTTTACCACAGGAACAGAAAATTAACTAATACAACATATTTCTTCAGAGTTTTGTAGATTTTTCTCATATAAATCTTTTATTACTTTGTTGGATTTAAGTCTAAGTAGAAGTTGCTTAGGAAATTAATGTAAATGGAAATGTGGTTTTAATTTTAAATTCTACTTGTTCTTTACTGGTATATAGGAAAACAATTAATTTATGTTAAAATTATGCCCTGCTATCTTACTATAATTGCTAATTAGTTCCAATTTTCTTTCTATGATTCTGCTATATTTAGACAATCTTATCACTTGAAAATGAATTTTTCTCTCTTAAATTTTATTCTTTCTTGTCCTTTCCTTTCTTTTTCTTCCTTCCCTCCCTTCTTCCTCCTCTTCCTCTTCTTCTTCTTTAATCTTGCTGAACTAGCTAGGACTTCAAATATAATTAATGTGGAAACACTGGTGAAAAGAAAATAGTCTTGCCATGGTTCTGATTTTGTCAGGAAAGTTGCAGCTTTCTCATTATTAGGCAGTTTGCTTGTGTGTCTGTTTGTTGTTGTTTTGACTTCTGTTAGCAAGTGGAGAAAGCTTCTTTTTCTGATTTGATACTGGTTTTTGGCATAAGTCAAATGCTCTTTCTGTATCTGTTGATATTGACATGTACTTTCTCTTCTTTAGACTGTTCATATGGTGGATGTATATTAAGTTATTCTTAAATTTTGAACAAAACTTGTAACCTGAGCAAGCCTACTTAGTTATCGCATGTAATTCTTCATATTTATTTTGTGTTATGTTTACTAAAAATTTGATGAGAATTTTTTCACTTCTGTGCATGAAAGTCATTTGCCTATAGTTTGCTGGTAATGTCTTGTTTAATATCTGATATTTTATCTGATATTATAAAATCATCAGATAAAATTATGAAACACCTTTCCATTTGCTTCTATGGCCTAAAGATACTGTAGAAAATTGATGGGATTCCTACATTTTTAAAAAGAAAATTCCTATAGAATTCCTTTAGTCAGGTGCTCTCTGTTTGAAAGGTTGTTGAGTACTGGCTCTGTTTACTGGATGTTGGCTTGCTTACTCTCCTGTTTCTCCTTCTGTCCTCTGGCACATTCATCTTTTAAGGGTTGGTCTGCTTCATCAGAGTTTGTGGTTTATGGAGCTGTTTGTGGTATTTATTTACTGTCCTTTTACCATTCAGGAGGTCTGCAGTGAAATGCCCTTTCACTTCTGATCTTGGGGATGTGTGTCTTTTCTCTTTTTTACTTAGCCTGTCTGCATGCTTATTGATTGTATTGAAAATTTTAATAAGTCAGTGTTTCCTTTTGCTGACATTATCTATTGAAATCCCTGGTATTTGCCTCTTTGTGCTCTTACTTTGGGTTTATTCACTCTTCTTCGCTCATTTGTTTCTAGTTTCCTGATGTAGAAACTTGGATGACTGGTTTTGGATTTCTCTTCTTCTTTAACATACACATTAAAAGTTTTGGTTTCCTTGTAAGAACAAGGTTCCCTGACAATGTTCCCCCTCTCCCTCCATGAACTTTGATAAGGTTCATTTTCATTTAGGTCAAGATAATTAAATTTTCTCCTCATTTATGTATTACTTATTTTCTGTGTACTTTTAGACTATTCCATATAGTATTCTGTCATTGATTTTTAGTTTAATTTCACTTCTAAGAACGTTGTATGATTTCTATTCCTTTACTTTTATTAAGAATGTTTATGGGCCACAGTGTGGTCTATTTGGGAGAAAGTTTCATGTAAAGTTGAGAAGAGCATGTAATTTTCTCTTTGAGGATGAACTTTAAATAGTATCAATTATATCTAGTTAACATATCCTGTTGTTCTGTTCAACCATGTCCATTGCCTGAGGATCAATCCATTTATTTTTAAAACTTACATTTATTTGTTTGTTTATTTATTTATTTATATTTGTATGTGCCATAGCATGTATGTGGAGGTCAGAGAACAACTTACCAGAGTTAATTCTCTTTTTCTAGCATGTGGATCCCAGCAATTCAACTTAGATCGCACACTTGGCAGCCGGCACTTTTCCGCATTAAGCCATCTTGCCAGCCCAGGAAGTGTCTCTTTCTGACAGAGAGCCACTGGTCTCCATCTATAATAGTGGCCTCATCTGTTTTGTCCTTGTGGATCTGTTAGTTTTTGCTGCATGAATCTTAATACTCAGTTATTTCCCCAATCACATTCAAGATGCTATATCTTCTTGCAGCCTTGATACATAATGCCACCGTTACCCCCAATGCCTCAAGTCAGCATTGTCTTGTTTTCATGGCATATTATCTTGCCCTTTTAATTATAATCAGTGAACATTTTCATATTTAAAGTAGAATTCTTATAGAAAGTCTACAGTTGTTATGTTCTTCATTCAACTTGATAGGCTTTTTTTTTTTTTATTGGTGTATTTAGATCAGTGGTATTTAAGGTAACTATTGATGCAGTTTGATCGATTTCTATACTTCCTTTTTACTGTTTTCTACTAGTTACCCTTATTTTTGTTCCTACTTTTCTTCTCCAGTCTTTACCTTTCGTGGTCCCTATTAAGCCTTGTAGGATCTCAAGCTTTATTCTTTGTTAGTATTTCAATTTAGAAATCTTTCTAGCAATCAATTTTAGTGATTACTCTATGGTTTGCGATTTATCTTTAAGAGAGCCTCTTTCAAATAACACTACAATGCTTCAGTCAGGGCAAGTCCCTCATAATTACAGACTATTCCTAGTTTCTCACTGTTATCTCCTCCATTGTTGCTACCATTCATCTCAGCGATACACATTACACATAACTGAACACATTGCTAAAACTTCTATCTCTTTAGATCATTTTAGAATCACACAAATTTATTTTAGCCTGTTCTCCCTTGTTCTGCCTCCTGTGCTCTTCTGTCTCTAGATCTGAGTTTCTGGCCATTATTATTTTTCTTCTCTCTGAAGAACTTGCTTCACTATCTCTTTTCAAGTTATATCTAAATACAACGAATCCCTTTAATTTTTGTTTTTTTAAGAAGGCTTTATTTCTTTTTCAGTTTTGAGAGAGCATTTCTCAGGTGGGGACTCTGTCGGTGTCCTTATTTTCTCACACTAGTCACGGCGATCTAGTTTTGTTTACATGGCCTCTGAGAAGTCAATACAGCTGCTCCCTCCTGTCCTCTGTAGGCAGGTTCACTCACTACTTCCCCACTGCTGGGATAAAGCACTGTGACCAAGGACACTTAGAGCAGAGAGGGTTTGTTTGGGCTCATAGTTCTTATGGGTTAGACTTAATGATGGGAGAGTGGAGGAGGCTGCCAGCAGGCACGGTGGCTGCAGCAGCAGCTCAAGGCTCACCCCCTGAGCCTTAAGCATGAAGCAGAGAATGGACTTGAAATGATGCGAGTCTCTAAACTTTCAAAGCTCATCTCTACTAATGCAGTTCTTCCAGCAAAGCCATACTTCCTAAACTAACCCAAAGAGCAGCACCCTCTAAGGACCAGACATTCAACTGCCCAAGACTATGGGAGCCATCTCATTCACACCAGCCCAGAAGGTATGTTCCCCCCACCCCCATTGGCTCTTTCTCGAGATATTTAATTAGCTTTGACTTTCTTGACTTTGAAAGCTATGCTGTTAAATTCAGGTCTGGGCTGTCCCCCAGATGTCATGGTGTTAAAGGCTTAGTCTTCAGTCTGGTGCTGTTAGGAGTGGGTGGAAATTTTAAGAGGTGGGAATCTTACAAGAGGCCTTCTAGTTTTAGGGGGACAGCTTCGAAGGGAATTATGGGACATTTGTCTCTTCCTCTTTCTCTTTTTCTCATGCCTGCTCAAGATTCACAAGCTTCCTTGGATACCCACTCCATCTCTGATGGATTGCTTCATATGCTCCAAAGCCACAGGATAGAAACTTCCAAGACTGTGAGGTAAAATCAACTTCCTCTTTTTCTGTTGATTACCTTAGGTCTCTTGTTACACTAATGAGAAGCTGACTAGTACGTAAGACGAGGTATAGTTTATTGATTTTTTTGTTTGTTTAGTAACAGGTACTCACTCTGTATTTCAGGTTGGTATTTTGCCACCTTGCAATCCTTCTCTTCAGCTTCCTGAGTGCTAGGGTTACATATGTGTGTCAGTGTGGCCAACTCCAGCTCTCTTTCTTTGGTTTCATTTATTCATTTTCTGTGGGATTTCTGGAAGCATAGCTTCCAGGCTAGAAAGTTTTCAGCTACTATTTCAAACTCTGGCTTTTTCTGCCTCCCCCCCTTCTCTTTCTTGTGATTCCATCACACACATGTCATGACATTAGTAGCTGTACAACAATCTTTACGTTCTCTGCTATTTTCATTTTTCAGACATTTTCTCTGTTTTTCATTTGGGGAAGTTACTGATTAAACTTAGGGAGTCTTCCTTCATCACACCTAAGTTACTAATGAGCCTAGTAAAGACTTTGTCATTTCTATCGACGGTTTGGTCTCTGGCCCTTCATTTAGAGTCTGTAGTAGATTGCTCACATTATTCATATACTCTTGGGTTTACTATACTTTCCCCAGAAACTCTCTCAGTGTATTTGGTCACAAGGTTTTCAAAAATTCTTCATCTCTTGAAGGGTTTGATAACTTCTTGAGGTGATGCCAATACCAAGTACCTTAGTCTACCAAGAGTGTGCTTGAAATGCATCACACTTTACCCATAAATAGACAAAACTGCATTGTTTCTGTTAAAATGTTACAAGAACCATTGCTGATCTGATAATTCCAGATACCACTGTAGTGTCTGATTGTTACTCTTATGCTGGGCTAGAGGAGCTGAACTGGTAAGCAGACCCTTAACAGCAAGGCAGTGAGATGGTGGGGGACAAGGCATCTTCTGTATTTCTGTGGTTGGATTACGAACTTTCTGGGAGTGTGTGTCCCTGGATTATGAACTCCACCAGTACTTCTCAGGTCCTGTTCATGTGAGGTGAGGCAGGATGGCTACAGGAAATGAGGGGGTTCTTTTTTTCCTTCCCTGAGAGAGGTTACAGTCTGAGAAAACCCATCCGTTTAGCTTCTGGGAGAATCGATTCTTCTAAATGCTGATCTTGGCAAGAACAGACAGCTCTGGCAGACATCAAGAGTTCTGTCTCCCCTCCTTCCACCAAAGCATGGAGTGATTTTTTTTCTTCTTCAGTATTTACTGTGAAAATGTTCTGGGGAATCTGGAAATAAAACTCACAAAGTGTAGGATGCCTGATGACTGACCAAGAACTCTGCATTTCTTCAACAATGTGTCCACACTGAGTCCCCAGCAATTTACCAGTCCAGGTTGTCCCACTCTCTAGCCCATCTCAGGGAGGTTTCGGCTTGAGCTTTCACTCCAGTAGGATGGAATTCTTACAGTCTGATTGGATATCTTTCTATTTTGGGGAGCTGCAGTTTGCCCTGGGACCTCATTTCTCTGAAAAATAAGAAAAGTTGTTGAGTTTTTAGTTTGACCAGATTCTTACTTTTTAAAAACATATTTTTATTTTAATATCAGAACATATGTATATATGTGTATATGCATACATGCATGTATGTATGTGTATACATGTTTGTATGTATGAATTTTGTATGTACATATGTAAGTGTATGTATGTGTGTGTGTGTGTGTGTGTGTGTGTGTGTGTGTATGTATGTATGTGGTTTCATACATGCTGAGTTGGTTACTGTACCGTTCTCCTTGCTCCACAGATTTCTCATGGTTCTCTTTTTTGGATGCAGGCTCCCTTTCTTCTGTCCTCCTTTTCAGAGAACCATCTCAGTGTGGCAGAGGATGTGTCTTACTGAGTCAATATGACCTTGAGCTCCACAGGCTTGGTGATTGTACTGGCTAGTTTTGTGTGTCAACTTGACACAGGCTGGCGTTATTACAGAGAAGGGAGCTTCAGTTGGGGAAGTGCCTCCATGAGACCCAGCTGTGGGGCATTTTCTCAATTAGTGTTCAAGGGGGTAGGCCCCTTGTGGGTGGTGCCATCCCTGGGCTGGAAGTCTTGGGTTCTATAAGAGAGTAGGCTGAACAAGCCAAGAAAAGCAAGCTAGTAAAGAACATCCCTCCATGGCCTCTACATCAGCTCCTGCTTTTTGACCTGCTTGAGTTCCAGTCCTGACTTCCTTGGTGATAAACAGCAATGTGGAAGTAAGCCAAATAAACCCTTTCCTCCCCAACTTGCTTCATGGTCATGTTTGTACAGGAATAAAAACCCTGACTAAGATAGTGATGTACCCTGAGAGCCTTGCTCACTTGGATGTGTTTAGTGACCAGAGCATCTCTGTCTAAAGCCTTACTTTCTTTCCTCCATTTTCAAGCCTATGTAGCAAAAAATTCACATTCCTTTTGGTTCACTGACACTTTGTCCACCCCTGTTGAGCCCCATTTGGTCTGGACACACCTATCAAGTCTGTCATACCACTGGATTGTCATACAATACTTCTTTAAAGTGATAATGTTCAGGTAGACTTTCAGTTGTGTAGAATCCAAAAGGTCCTGGGAATTTTACAAGTGTTAACACTAAGAACACATGATTTGCATTGTTCGTGAGGTTTTCTGAGTCAAGAGAGCACCAAACTGGACACTTCAGGCCACTCAGAGGAAATAACCCATTCTCCTTTTTCCTTATTTTAAACTTTTTAGTGGTTCTTTGTGAATTTTACATCATGCACCCCAATCCCAATTATCTCTCTGTCCCCTCATACCTGCCCTCCACCTTGCAACCTCCCGACAAAAATGAGGGTGAACAAATTTCATTGCAGAACCTGTAGTGTGTCATGGTGTGTCCCACAGTATATCCTTTTATACACTTTTCTTTGCTTGCAAATGTTCATTGCAATGACTCATTGGTCTGGTTCAAGGCCTCTGGCTTCTGCTAGTCTACTAATATTGGATCCTTACTTGGACTCCTCTTGGATATTCTGTTGTTGTCCTGTATCATGGAGATCCGGCAGCTTTAGATCTGTAGGTACAGTCCCTTCACATGTTCCAGCAGTTCATCAATGGGGTAGATGTTGATATGAGCTAACTCACAGCCCCAGACCTGGGCCTGAGAGGTATCTGAGCTGGTCAGTCTGCCAGGTCTCCTGCAGTCCCCATATCACCAGGCTGAGCTCTCCAGCACTGTCCTAGCTAGCTCATCCAGTGCCTGAGCCAGTAAGGGGATAGGACAACTCTCCTGCTCTCCTTACCACCACGGCCAGCTCTATTGTGCTGCCTAGCTGAGACGCAGGGTCCACTCTACATAGTGCTGCAGCTGGTGATGGATGGGGACAGCTCTCCTGTTCTCATGACCTCAGGGCCAGCTCTCCTGCCTGCCACAGGTGGCAAGGGATGAGGTGAGGAGGAGGGCATCAGAGCCCATTCCTTATACCTCCTATAAAAGAAGACTCTTTAGACTGAGCTACTCTCTCACAGGCCTGCTCCTTGGAGCAAAGCTTAATAAAATGTTAATACATAATGAAATTGGCAGGAAATCTGTTTTAAGTGTGGCAATTGGAAATTACTGATATTTGGATGTGCTTATTAATTTTTACTTAAAGAATTAAATCTTGGTTGAGTATTTGATGTTCTGGGATAAAGAGCATTTTCCACATTGTTCAGAGCTGACTGATACTTGAATTTAGCGATCATCAATACTGAGAATACTACTTCACATAAATACATGATGCAGAAGGCATAAGTCTTTAGAGCCATTTCAGACACTCTAAGTTAAGTCCATTCAATGATTTTCTTTAATGAGATATTAGTCAACAATAGCAATTTTTAAAGATTTATTTTTATCCTTAAAATTATGTGTACATTGTGTATCTGTGTGCAGATGTATTGACATGTGAGTGCAGGTACCCTCAGAGTTGAGAAGAGGGGAATCAGATCCCCTGAAGCTGGAGTTACAGTTGGTTGTGAATCATGATACGAGCTTACTGGATGTCTAGCTCCAGTGCTCGGATGATCAGTAAACACTCCTCAATAGCAAACACTGCTGCTCCACAAGCAGCAACTTTTAAAATCATAATATTGTAAATCCCCCCCAACCCAATTCAGTGATATAACAATTTTATGCTTACACATTGATGAATGACAATAAAAATGGTTGTGTTTTTCTTAATTAAATTATTGTATTTTCTATAAGAGCTGGAGACTTTGTGTTTATAGTGAAAATACTGCAACTCACATCATATAGTACTCTCAAGCTGGAGAGAAGTGGTTCAGGCTAATGGCCTTTGTTTGAGTTGCTTGCTGTATGGGTAGGTGCAGTGTGAAGTGTGCATGCTCTGTGTTCAGAACCAAGGTTGCAGGGATGTCAGGTGATGGAACACAGGTGAGCAGCACCAGAAACACCTTGGATTCGCTATGCACTACTGATTTTGAATTAATTTTGGGCAGCTGATCATTCATAAACTTTTCATGTTGTGCCAGCCTTTTTGTGATCCCACGTTCAAGTATGACCCTCCCACCCCGGAGAGGTCTTGACTCACAGTTTAAATTACAGTCTAAGTAGAACACAGGGCAGTGAGGATGAAGATGGGAAGAGTCTGACAGTAGCAAGAAGGGCCCTCAAAAGGAGCGACAGTGTCCGCAGCAGCTACTACTATCCCTGTTCCCGGGCGGGGCATGGTGATAGACTATCTCCAGGATGCTCTTACCTGCCTACATCTGTACCTGAGGTCTTTCCTTTAGATATCCAGAAGATCATGCTTCTTCCCTGTGAACATGACATGAAAGAAGTAACACTCCAAATAGCCCTCCGCCAGTAACTGGCGCAGTTGGTATGTAAACAGCCCAGCTGTTTCTGCCCACGGTCTGGACAAATGGGTTTTGTTTCTCAGAACTTCTCTCACAGGACTCAGCTTTAGCCACCCACTGCTGGCAATGCTGAGCTTCCTCTTTCCTTACCAATGCATTCAAAGTAGCTAAAGTAAAATGCTTTGTAAAAACATACAAACATCCATCGATGCATTTAAACTTTGAAGTGACTACGAGGAAATACTGGAACTGTGGCAGGTTGGTCTGCCTTGGGAAGATCATTGGGGGCTGTATCTTGTCCTGGTTGGACTGTTGCTCTGCCTCCTGCCTGTCAGGAAGGCTGCTCTACCAGGATGAAATGACGCCCCTAAACCCATGAGCAAAATGAACCTTTGATCTTTGCTTGTAGCATCAAGCATCCAGTCGCAGGGCTGATAAAAATGATCACATACTCTAAGACATCTAAGCTTTAAATTTATCTGGGACACTGTCTCGATTGGAGCAAAACTGAGGAGACCCATGAATAAGTGCTAACATTTTCCAGGGCCAGACTGTGGCCTCAGCCTTAGCAGGTATAGTAGCGAGCTACCTCTTGAAGTTAGCTGAAGAACAGCAGAATTACCTCAAGAGGAAGGAAAGAGATCTCCAAACACAGTTCAGGTGTCCTCAAAATGTACTACAACTGATCAGAAAAAAATACCCCTAAGCCTGTCACCCAGGGACTCCCTTCCCACCCTTGTGATGAGCTCCTGCTCATCCCAGGACACATCTTTCTGGGCAAACATCTGCTTCCCGTGCAGCCTCAGCAGCTACTACTCTCGACCCTGTTCCGTGATAGGCCTCTGACCTTTCACCTCTGCCTCTGGGAAGGACAGAATCCTCAGCTCTGCCAGGAAGGAGCAAGAAGGAAAAGCAAGTTCCTTCCTAGCACATTTCCTCTCTGTTTCCCTTTGAGATGAAATCTTCCTTTGAGATGACCTTCATCATGATGCTCACAGACCTATGTCAGGTCAGCAAAAACCCATTCTGTTCATGGAGATGAGATTGGAAATGTGTTTGTGAGCGTCTCTGTGTGGAGAATTCTTCCCTTTCATTTCAGCTTTCGTGAAGGAATTTCTATTCCCATGAGAAAGCACTTCAAAACATTAGATTAAAAAAGAAAGAAGAAAAATGAAACCCATTATAGCAATGGCTTCTCTCTTCTGTTTTGTTCTTTCTTCAATTTGTAAAATGCACACCAAAGACCATTAGGGAACATAATTTGAATCGCTTCACTCTAAAATTAAAGTGTTGAAAGGAAAAAAAAATACTGCAGCAAAATGAAAACCAGCCTTCTCTTGTTTTCTAATACCTGAACTTATTATAACTTTCGTTTTTGAATTTGTACGGAGTATTTTCCCCCAGACTAAAATTCCACATATAGATTCTATGGAAAGGAATATGCATAAACTATTACTTAAAATGTCATGTTCTTTTTTTCCTTGCTGTTGTTTAATGTTAACCTGCACTCGTATCTCCACATAGATTCAGTAGAATGGCTGGGCAAACCAAGCTACAATTTATGTGTATGCTCAGCAACCTTGCAAGAGTCAAGCTGGGACCTCAGAACTCAAGGATCTTTGGGTTATTTATAAGCAGTATAAGTTGAAGTGTTCGCACTAGCCTCATAGAGTAGATGTTTCTCTTTCCATTTCATAATTGTAGAAATGGAGGCTCAGAAAGTTTACCTTCTGCCAGTCATATAGTCAATAGGTGACTGTTAGGAGCTAAACTATATTCCGTCAGAATTTATATCCTGACACTGCAACCCTAGTCCCTCGAGTAGTAAATGCATTTGGAGATAATGAAATGGCTAGACTGAATCCTAACCTGATCCAACAGGTGTCCTCATAAGAAAAGAAGAAGTCTAAGGATCTGTGTGCCTGGAGAGAGACCATTTGAGGGCCAAGGCAGCCATCCTCAAGCTGGGAAGGGAGGCCTGCGGGAAAAAACAACCCTCAGATGTATTGATCTTGGATTCCTAGTTCCAGAATTATGAAAGAGAAATTGATGTTGGTATGACAGCCAGGCTGTGGTGCCTTGCCAGGGAAGTCTTAGAAAACTAATTACAGAGACCAGATCCACAAGGGTGGGTAGTCACACCATTCTTGGTGGGTAGTTTTGCTGGCATCAGACCTCAGGCCATGGGTGGAGTCTCAGAATCAGGAACTAACTTTCTCCACACTGCAGTGTCAGAACTGGACAAAGGACAATGTGAGCCCGCACCTTGTGTCAATATACTCCTCCTGACCACTTTCAGTAGACATTGTCCCAGAGATGTGATGGTTAAAGGGTCAGCCCCATGGAGGTCTACTAGCATGGCAGGAGAAAGAGGATGAACCAGGCTTTTGCTCAGTGACCTGGGTAAGCTCCGTTCCAAATGTGAACACATGGTCTCTCCTGCTGGAGAGGCACTTTTGTTTAGAGGCTGCATCCATTCTGTGGTCATCTCCCTGGTGTGAATACTCTCTTGTGTAGGAGAGGCACTCTAGGTGAAAAGTTGCATTGATCCATTGGTCGCATTGAAGGGGGCATCTTCCCCCTTTCAAAATGCCCAACGTCTCTATAATGAAGGAAGGAAGTGGTTATTTTTCACCTATCTGTCTGTCACCCAACACCACAATTTTCGTAGGCGAAATTTTCATTCTGCATCCCCTCTGGCTTGGGTAGAGTCCCATCTTAGCTCATAAGACCCTCTTATGACTCTCACTTGCTCTACGAGTTAGCAAATATCTGAATCTTTGAAACTTGATATATGTGATAGGCAGGTTCTCCAAGCCCAGCCGTCAGAGCAGGGGCCTTTTCGGTACAGCTCACAGGGCAGTTTGGGAAGATCTGTTCCTCCAGAGAACTCGAGGACTTCATAACAAACTTGAGAATGTCCTCAGGCCAGGATGTGGTATCAAGGCAGGCTTTAGCATGCAGAGCATAAAGATGCCAGAACTTGTTAATGGTTGAACCTAAAAATAAACCCAACCCCACTCTACCCAACTCTGTCTCCTTCCTGGCAAGATAAAAGCACCAAAGACTTCATTCTGTCCTTTTGGAGGAATTGCTGGGCTCAAGAGAACTCGGAAAATCTCAGTGGAGGCCTCAGGATCTCTCTAAATGGGGCAAGCAGCTTGCCTTGGCAGATATAGTATCTGAGCATCCCTTCCTTGCCTGAAGAGGCCAACCAGGAATAATGGACTCTGGAGGGACACCACAGTCGTGTTGACCTTATGACCTCAAAACTGCTGAGAGCTGTGAGCTGAAGAATGAACACTATAAACACATGACACATTGAGATAATAGAGATCAACCAAAGGAGCCTCTTCTTACTCTTACACTTGTTTTAGATATCCCATGATGAGCTGTCTTTGTTATACTGTGCCCCAGTCACACATGTGCACGTGCATTGCTCAGAGACAGAACGAAAACACCCAGCACTTGCGTCTGTAGGTGAGAAGCCACTGCTCACCTTCTACACGTGAGTGAGTGTTCTCTCTCCTTTGCCGGTGCGAAGCTTCACGTATCCCTTGGGAGAGTCTTTTCTCCTGTGACATCAAGTCATTTTGTTAGAGTCGAATGGGATCTATAGTTTCTGGCCAGTCTCAACACTTAAGCACGAGAACTTAACAATAAAATGGAAGAGAGGCAGAGAGGGAAAAGGAGGGAAGGAGAGGGAGAGGGAGGAAGAGAAAGAGAGGAACAGAGGGAGAGAGAAGGAGAGAGAAGGGGGAGAGAGAGAGAGATGAATGAATGGGGGAGCAAAATAAGAAAAGTACACAAATTATGTTATAAAATTGTCAAAATGAAATCCATTATTCTGAACAATGGATAGATGTTAATAAAACAAAACAAACATATGAACCCTACAGTAGAAACAGCATCGGACCAACCGAGCATCTGCTCTCTTTGAGAAGTGCTCCTTTCTGCAGTCATTTCTTTGAGGAATTATCTTTTCACCCTTGCTAATATCACTCATATGCAAATTAGTCTGACCCAAGATGCTAATGCTGGAAAGCTGAGGTCACCCTCACTGACAGGAGGCAGGCTGCCTTTGCCTTCGGGATGAAGTTGCTATGCTCAGACCTGGCACCTACAGTCAGACCTCATAAACTCATAGATTCTGCATTTCAACACTGGTTTTCCTCAACTAATCCTCTATCTTGGTGTCTGTGCCTGCCATGATGCTATGCAGAAGCAAAGAATCTGCAACATTCCAGTAATGATGAACAGCCCAATGTGACCTGAGCCAGGCTGGATAAAAGAAAATATCCTGCGCTGTTGCTACAAGGTATCTACCACTCCTTCTTCAGTGCTGAGAATGTTAGGAAGTTTTTTGCTCTGCAAAAGAACCTACTTTATTTTACACAGCTCTGAGCAAGACTTTCTGTTTCTGTTTCTCTTGCTTTTGACCATGAGTTGAGATCACTGCTATTGCATAGGGGCTTTCTTGTTAGCTCCTCCATTTAGTAAAAGACTCAGTGATTTTATTATGAGTTCATTTCCCAAGCCCAGCATCCTCAAATTTCACCTCTCGCCACCAAAGCATCATCCCACCCCAAACTCCCCACTCTCTTCTTTCATCTGACCTCCCCTCAAGATCCTAGATGAGGTCTAACTTTCAGAATGTGCCGCTCTTTCCCATCCAAAGACACTCTTGGTGACTCCAGCAGAGAGTAGTGGCAGCCTATGCAGCGTGTGCAGTCTGTGCTGTACCTTGGGTCCACTTCTCCCATGCACTTTGACATCTGAGCTGAGACTAAGCCTATGGACCAGTTTATATAAATCCCATCAAGGAAAACTGGAACACACAGAGGTGTCCCCTAATTTCGAGTGCATGTGTTTGTGTGTGTGTGTGTGTGTGTGTGTGTGTGTATGTGTGTGTCTCTCCTCCTTTCTGTGTGTCTGTCTTTTTCTATCTCTCTCTCTGTGTGTCTGTCTCTTTGTCTCTGTGTGTTTTTCTCTGTGCATGCGTGTGTCTGTCTGTCGCTCTCTGTTTCTGTGTGTATGTGTCTGTCTCTCTGGTTTTTTTTCTCTCTGTGTGTGTCTCTGTGTGTGTGTCTGTCTTTCTTTCTCTCTCCCTCCCCTCCGTGTGTGTGTGTGTGTGTGTCTGTGTGTGTGTGTGTGTGTCTGTGTGTGTCTGTGTGTGTGCCCTTGAAAAGGTGGAGAGGTTTGTGTTCTATCATTCTCTATGTTATTATTTGAGAGACTGTCTCTCACTGAATCTGGCACACATCAATTCAGCCACACTGGCTGTGCAGGGAGCTCTGGGGTCCTCCTGGCTCTACGGACCAGTACTGAGATTAGAGGAACATGCTACCAAGCCTGGCTTTTTTATGTGGGTGTCAGGGATCTGAATTCAGGCCATACTTGTGCATCTAGCACTTTACCCACTAAATCATCTCTCTACCCCTCTCTTAATCCTTGGCAAAGTATTTCCCTAAGTGATTCATGAAGAAGGAGAGGAAACTGGGAAGGCAGGAGTGAGGAAGCAAGGAAAACAGAGAAGGATGGTTTAAGAGGGTGGGGTGGGAGGTGGACTAAAAGTCAGTTGCATGTGAAGGCAGCTGTGCTTTACAACCAATCTGGGCAGAGAATGACCAGACAAAAGTATTAGCCATAGCCAATCCTTCTCTAGAGTTTGGAGCCTACATTCTGAGACTTTAATATCACCAAGAAAGGGCTCTCCAGGGCGAAGGGCTCTCTGGGACTAAGGGCTCTCCAGGACTCATGGACTTCCACTGTAGGATTCCCGAGAAGCCTTCTTGAGGAAGTGAGTCAGGGCAAAATCCTCACTTGTCCTTAGTCAGCTTTCGAAACTGGGTTGCTCGCCTTTCTTTGCACTTTGAACTGAACACCATTCTTCTGACATTCCATGGCTCTGCATCTGCTCTGGGTCCTCTCAGCACTGTCAGATCTACCCTCCTCTGACCTGGCCCTCCCTGGCCTAGAACTCTTTGGATCAGCTAGCACAGTAAGAACATGCTGTTCTGCTGTGTTCAGGTTGAGATTTTTCTAGAATGACTGCCAGTCCTTCCTGGACCGGAGGGCTCAAGATGCATACATAGGTTTTGACTTGGCTGTGCCACTCCACCCAGTATATTTAGGTTTAATCTCTAACCAAATGTGACTTCCTTTGGAGACTGAGTTGTTTTGTCATTTTCCATTTTGTGGGGTACCCAGTGAGAAGGTGGCCCTCTGCCAGATCCTATCTTAGACCTTCTAGTCTTAGAGACATGATAAAATAAGCCATGTTCTGTGCTATTTGGCCGTGGTGGTATAAGCAGATTAAAGTAACAGATGTATAAACATTTCCTTGCCTTTGTTATCCAACGAAATGTAAAAGGAAGGCTGCTTCCATGGGTACATTACTGGATATGTACAAAGGGTCAGCATGTGAATTATTAGACCAAGCTGCAGACCAAAGTATATACTAAAATAATCATTTCATCAAAAGCACAGTAAGGGGAAAGGCAACTTATACTGTGTTGCACCAAAAGTGACTGGACCAGCTAGCAACGTCCTCCACAGTCACAGGAAATAGGTAACATGGAGTTGCTGTATGCCAGTCTGTGTTGCCAATTCTTCTCAATTCCAAGGGCAAAAACCACATCCTCATGTAGAGGCCTTGTGTGCAAAGAGAGCACCCAGCTATGCAGAACAGATTTACAAATCAAGTTGACCGACGACAATTCTTTCTTTAGAATTCTTTTTTTTACATCAATTCTCTTGTCATTTCCCTCCATGTTCTCACTTTTCTCTGTTGACGTGGAAAGTTAAAGTCTCACATCTAAAGTTCTAAAGTAAATGACTTATATGTGACACTTTACGAAAAGGGTAATGAGTATCCGAGGGTTAAAGTCCTCAAGACTTTACAATAAATGCTGAAGCTGATTTCACAAAGGGCTGAGGACAAGGGGAAATTGCTTCTTGAGGACGTTGCTAGCAACTGTTTCAAGGCTGAGAACAACTGGACATATAATCAGAGAGAATCCAGCCTTGATTATAGTGGATTATAGCACGAGCCGTCATCATACCGCAGTAATTATGTGTCAGCAGTTAGGCCCTCACATTCTTTTTTTAGAAAATTACTACAAGCTTTACAGGAATAGATCCAAGATAACAAGAGACATAAGGATCTCAGCAAGAATCCTTTGTGACTAAGGAAGTGGCACTGTGCCCTCCTTCAGTCCTCCACTGCTAAACTCTCCCAAATTAAACCCTTACTGTCCGGGACAGCAAACTGCAAAGCATTATATAATTTTTCTTCTTTTTCATCCATTCCCATGTAAAGTAGATGCATTCCTTTAGAGCATACACATGATAAAACAGCAAAAGGCCAAATGGTACTTGCTGGCTTATCAATGCAAATACATACTTCTTAGAGTTGCATATCTTGCCTAAAACTTAAAATGTCAGTATCATTTACCAAAAGTGATGAAAACATTTTATTGTTTTGGACACCATAAGAAATAAAAGATGCTATTTAAAAATGAAATCAGAAAATGTTCTATTCTGTGCTTTTTAAGAAAATATGATGTCTTAAATTCAGTGCCCACTCTATTAACCTCTAAAATGATTTTCTTAAAAGTTTTACCTGATTCTCCTTTGTCCAAGTGCTATGAGCCAGGTGGCCTCCATTCATGTGTTCACATATCAGAGAACATGGATTAATACATATCAAGCTCACTGATTAAATACACAATTCAGTTACATTTTTGGCATGACTTTTTGTAAAGGATGGGGCATGAGTACATTATCAGTGGTACACAGATAATTAAGTAACTGTGGCTTCAACAAAGCCCTTATTGTAAACACACACACACACACACACACACACACACACGAGATAGATGCAAATTCACTGTAAAATCTGGGGAACGTTTGTTTTCAATGAAAATGCGACTGTGTATCTTACTTTTACAAAGTGCTTCTTTCCAAAGCAGCAGCCAGTTAGGTATTCACACATCTTCATGTGAAAATAGAGCTCAGGGCTGGAGAGATGGCTCAGTCATTAAGAGCACTGACTGCTCTTCCAGAGATCCTGAGTTCAATTCCCAGCGACCACATGGTGGCTCACAACCATCTGTAATGGGATCTTCTGGTGGGTCTGGCAACAGCTATAGTGCACTCATATACATAAAATAAATAAAATCTTTAAAAAAGAAAATAGAGCTGAAGGGACTATATCCCATGGATTAATCTGAGTCACAGAAATATACAGGGCTCAAAAACAAACTTTCAAATGTCATAGAATAGAGTTAGACCATGGAACTTATACCAGACGATCTCCAAATTATTAGAGAAAGAGTAGAAGTATCCTAGTTTCTCTGAATGCTTGGTAATTTCCACCCTGTCTGCTTCTGTCCCACTGACCATCTCGTCCCTTCCTAGTGGGAGTTGGGTGGAACTGGCCTGAACTGTGCTTGGTGAAAGCTACAAGCTATTCCCAAATTTTCTACATGAGCAGAGAGGATGGGAAAATACTACATTGTTAATGCAGTTTTGGTGTCTCACATCTTTCTGCTTCTTTCTTTTTAAAATTTCTGCCTCATTTTTTATGTCTAAGATGCATATCATCTCATCCAGCAAATCTTCTGTGGAGCTTTGCAGGCCATGGGAGACCGGCAGGCAATGGGAGAGCAGCGAGGGGCTTATACTGCAGTATACAGGTAACCATGGCGATTGTTACTCAAGGGCATTGTTTTCTCACATCCTTGGGGTTCTTGCTAGTACATTCCTTTATAAGTGACTCGAAGCATAGCATTTTTAAACCAATCAGGCTATTTTTATCAATATTTTATTCCACAGCATGCAAACATTTGTTATTTGTTCTCTGTTAGACACCCATTAAGTTCACTAATTTTAAAGTGTCCTCTAAGCCTTATTTACAATGGCATTCAACTGTTGCAATTTAGAGTTTATACTGGGGAATGAAGACTACAGCTGGGATAAATCCCTTTCTCTCCATTTTTTTTTTTTTATGTCTGATTCTTTTGAGTGGCTTTTATACACAGCCAAGATTAGCATTGTTTCGGGTTTCCTTAGGCATCATTCCCAAACAATTTTCTGTTTTTCAACATGCAGCTTCTGAAAAAAATGTCTTACCACATGACATTGGAATTGAAAGTTGTTAAAATAACTGAAGAAAAAACAAACAAGCTCTTGCTTTCCATTTTCTTATGCAGGTGACTGTCATTTAGCTTTCTCCCTAGAAAGATTATGGAGATTAACATTCTTATTATGCATCTATAATTTACATCTAGATATGTGTGTCCTCAAGTCCAAACAACCAAGGATCAAAAATATTTGAGGAAAAAAAGTCTCTGACCCTCACTAGTCCCTTTACTTCTGCACCTCAGTGTTGTTCTTTTACCAAGTTCTTCCATGGATCCTGACGTGGCAGCACACACCTTCACTGCCAGCATTTGGGAGGCAGAGGCAGAGGCAGACAGGCAGATGGGCAGATGGGCAGAGGCAGATAGGCAGAGGCAGAGGGGCAGAGGGGCAGAGGGGCAGAGGGGCAGAGGGGCAGAGGGGCAGAGGGGCAG
>JADRCD010220626.1:0-10643 GCA_019843815.1 Montemys delectorum | reverse complement strand
GGGGCAGAGGGGCAGAGGGGCAGAGGGGCAGAGGGGCAGAGGGGCAGGGGTAGAGGCAGAGGCAGAGGCAGACAGGAAGAGGCAGACAGGCAGACAGGCAGAGGCAGATAGGCAGAGGGGCAGGGGCAGGGGCAGGGGCAGGGGTATAGGCAGAGGTAGAGGCAGAGGCAGACAGGCAGACAGGCAGACAGGCAGACAGGCAGACAAGCAGACAAGCAGAGGCAGATAGGCAGAAGCAGCGGGGCAGAGGGGCGCAGGGGCAGAGGCAGGTAGATGTCCAGCCTGGTTTATTTTACATAGTACATTCCAGGACAGCCAGGGCTATGTAGAGAGAGACTCTGTCTTAAAAAACAAACAAACAAAACAAAACACCCCCCATCCAACCTTCTAAGGCAGGGGGCACACAGTATAAAATTATGCAAAAATTTTTGAAGAACCTTTGCTCTCACTGAAAGAACCATTGCTTGGTAGCAAGGTGTGTAACTATGATTCTTGCCAAGTTTTACAGAGTTTAGAGCATGGCCCAGAGTCTTTGGGGTTTTCATTATTAAAACGATCGGGGAAAAAAAAAAGAAAAAAAAAAAAAAACCTCACTGAAAATACAGATTTTGGGTCATTGTCCTTAAATGATTTTATGAGATTCAAGCAAGAAAAGTATGTTCTTCTATCTACCATCTACTTGAGGAGTATTTGCTATTATAAGTAATCTAATGATTTATAGACGGGTGTACAGGCTACATGCAAATCCTAAGCTGTTTTATAGAAGGGACTTGGCATCTATGGTATTCTGAAACCCGTCTCCATGCGTACCGATTGATGACTCTATATCACTTAATCTTTATTACAGGACAAATATTAACCCCATGTTACAGATAGAAACTGAAGTCCCAAGAAATGAAATAAGTTTCCTCAGTATCAGATCACCAACAGGTAAGGAAACTGGTTAAGTTAAGCTGCGGGATTTTCCTTAGGATATCATTCAGGCAAACACATTAGCGTAGACCAGAACGGAAACTAAGCGGAGTAGGATTCTAACACTTGGGCTTGATAGTATTAACAACACAGCTCTAAATGTGCTTTCGTTAGTCAAAAACAGTTCAAACGAAATCTCTTGAAATTCTTGTCACATCCTTTCCTTACATCACCAGCCAAAAGCCCTTCCCCTTTTACCTGTGAGAGGATCACTTATTACCAAACTCCGGGGTTCAGATACTCATTTTCTCACAGTATGTAATTTTTACATTTTAAAAGGACTTGTGCATCTGCTAAAATAAGAAACAGCCCATTTGATACTGGCTTATTTTCACAATAAAAATGATGTATCACCTCAAAGGCTGTCTTAACAAGGCAGTTTTTGTTCCCACTGCTTCTAGAAGAAAGGAGATTTTATTTTCCAGAACCTTGAGGACTAGTCAGCAGGCGACCACTCAGAGACACCTGATCCAGGTTGGGGGTGCAGGGATGGGGGATGTTTGAGCTAAGGATCGAGAAATGCTGGGAGGACCCTTAAGAGCCTAACTCATGTAAGAGACTGGTTTAGACCAGCTGCTCTGGGAATGAAAACTCGAAGGGAGCCGCTGATGGAGCAGTGGGGAGCTTAGCTGGGCCATACACAGCTCGAAAGGACTGTGCTATCCCCTTAGGAAAACATAATACCCTTCACGGTGTTCTTTAAGAGTTCATGCTTTATGTAAATGTCTCTGTGGGGGTAAGACAGTACAGAGGGGATAGGCTTAGAAGCAAGTTCTTTAAATGGCAGCAAGCTGGAGTTCCCTGAACTGCTAGATCTTGGATTTAGGCCAGATTTTAACCTTGGAAAAAAAAAAATGGTCATGACTTTGCTTTGTACTTCATTCATGAGTGATAAGACGGAGCTTGGTGCTTGGATCCTAAAATAAATCTGAGCTGCAGGGAGAAAGCCACCACAATGCCAGCTTGTTCAGATGTAACAAAAACTCTGTCTTAGGCTTTGCAATGCCACAGCTGATCTGAACTTGGTCAGGGTCCAGCTGCTCTAAGAGGCCACTGGCAGCTGAGGAGGTTTGGGATACCAGGAATCCAGGCACTTGTAGGCTGAGGCAGGAGGCTTGCTGTAACTTCAAGGCCAGCCTGGGCTGTCTAGTGAGTTTAAATTGTGCTGTAGATGAGTTCACAGGAGACCAGATCAGACAGCTTCTTATTGAACTTCTTAATGATACATCATTTTTATTGTGAAAATAGGCCAATATCAGATAGGGCTTTTCTTGTTTTAGCATAAGCTCAAATCCTTTAAAAGTGTAAAACATTACACACTGTGAGAAGTATCTAAACCCTTGAGCTTGGTAATAAATGATCCTATTCCTGCTTTGGAAAAAAAAAATCATCAGAAGAATTCTCAGCAGAAAGCTCAACTTGAACTTCTGGATTGTAGTGGGCTTGATTTAATTAAATTAATTATTTAACTAAACAACACTTCCTAAGACCAGCTGATTCATCAGAGGTGGCAGCTCTGTGGCAATCTAATCCCACACAGCGACAAATGGTAATGTTGGCAGTGATTGTCCAGTGACTGTCTCCAGAGGGACACTAGGGTTCTTCTGTGGGCAGACTCTGAAGTCTAGCAGAAAAGTCGATGTAACTTGACTGAGTAAGAGGAGGGTCTAGTCAGTCCGTCAGAACGCTATCATGGCATTGTCCCCAGTGATTTTGCTGACCTATAACTAGACTTTTGTCTCTGATCTGTAACTTGATTATAGCAACCTTATTTCTTACAACTTGGGAAGACTCACATTAAAGGTTCCTCAGAAAACAATGCTATGCTCCAAAATAGCTATAATTTCTATAAAAGAATTCATACAATCATTTACTCTTAAAATAATAATCATAATAATAATAGTAACAATAACAACAACAATAATAATAGTAACAATAACAACAACAATAATAATAGTAACAATAACAACAACAATAACAATAATAATTCTGGCCTGGAGATGACCTAGTTGTTTAATATCCTTACTTCTCTTGAAGGAGACCAGGGTTCAGTCCTCAGCATCTACATCAAAAAATTGACAGCCACCTGTAACTCCAGTTTGGCCAGGTGGGGCAGTCTTTCCCAGCTCCTGTGGGCTCTTGAGAGCAAATGATATACAGAAAGTCACATGAGACATAGAAATATACACATAATTAAAAATGTTTAAAAATGTTTAAATTCTTCCTTAAACTTCTTTATTTTTATGACCTAATTTTAAAATCTTTACAAAAAATTCTGAATAAAATGTAATGTATAAGTAATTTGAGATTTTTTTTTGTAAAAATGTTCAAAATTCTGTGTTGAACTTTGAGGATCCTTCTTGTTAGTGCCCTGTGTAAGTCCACATGATTAAATAGTAGAGAATTTTCCTCTCTAATCTCTTCTTCCCAGTTAGTTTATGGAACCCTGCATGTACCGTACCTCTGCTCTTTGCTTATTCATTTTACTTTCAACCTGTTATTAAGTGTACTATCACGGTGTTACTTAATCCATGTCTTAGTCAGGGTTTCTATTCCTGCACAAACATCATGACCAAGAAGTAAGTTGGGGAGGAAAGGGTTTATTTGGCTTACTTCCACATGGCTGTTGATCACCAGAGGAAGTCAGGACTGGAACTCAAGCAGGTCAGGAAGCAGGAGCTGATGCAGAGGCCATGGAGAGATGTTCCTTACTGGCTTGCTTCCCCTGGCTTGCTCAGCCTGCTCTCTTATAGAATCCAAGACTTCCAGCCCAGAGATGGCACCACCCACAAAGGGCTCTCCCCCCTTGATCACTGAGAAAATGCCCCACAGCTGGGTCTCATGGAGGCACTTCCCCAACTGAAACTCCTTTCTCTGTGATAACTCCAGCCTGTGTCAAGTTGACACACAAAACTAGCCAATACAATCCATCTTTGGCTTTTTGAAACTATGTAGCCCAGGCTAGCCTCAAAGTTATGACATCATCAAACATTATGATTATAGGCATTTGCCATCACATATAACTTTATACATTTTCATTTTGTTGTTTTACTGTTTGTGTTGTTTTGGTTTGCAGCAAAGCAATACATAGGTGAATTTAATTGAGGGATGGATTTTAGAAAACTCTGTGCTTCCTGGGAAAGTTCAGGGCCCCAAAAGTCACTAAACCATGAAGCCTGGAGCCTGAGAGAAACAAAACAAAACGCAGTAGAAAAAGAGTCCCAGGAAACATTTACTCTGTCTACTTGAGAATTGGGCCCATTTCTACCGCATTCCAGGATTTAAATAATGCATAAGTCCTTCTCTATCCATTCTCATTAACTATTCATCCAGAAATTTTACTGAGCATCTCTACTCAGTGTCAAATACTGACTGTCACAGGAGCAGCCATAGAGAGAGAACAATGAAGTTTGTAGTTAGAGCTCGGGGCTATAGGTCTTTATATGTTTTCTTGACGTGATAATCAAGATTACTGTAGTTGGAAGGTAAAGTAATCAAATATTGTTCATGTTTTTAAACATATTATTTTATGTCTTATAATAGTTACCAATTATTTTCTATAAATAAATACTTTATCACTTCCTGGTCAATGCCAGAACCTTGTTTCTTTGCATTTCTACCAGCAAAGGATTCATTAGTGTTTATGAGGTGCTGAGCAGTAACTAAAACGTTGGAGAGAGATAAACAATCCATGCCCTCAAGGAACCTTCAGAAAGCTGTAAGCCAAGGTGAATTAAGTGGGACAGTCTAAATGTGTGCAGTTTTGTTTATTTTTTTTTAAGAATAAAAACATCAATCTTAATTGAAAGATAGAGAGATGGTAGTAGTGAGATGGCCCAGTGGGTAAGGACACTTGGCCCAAGGCAGACCACCCCAGTCTGTTTGATCCTCAGGTAAGAGGAGAAAACTTCTATAATTTGTTCTCTGACCTCTGAATGCATGTGGTGGCACATGTGTTCGTTCCTCCCACTCTCTTAAAAAATAAATCACTTAAAAACATAGAAACAGAAGAGATGCTTATCATTAATGAGAAGATGTTAATTCTCCCCAAGCTGCTACATTGCTTCCAAAAGTTTCTATAAATTCTAATAAGCCTTGCTAGTGCTTTAATTTTCCAGCTGTACTGAGGCACACAATGTGGTGCATGGATAGATGGGTACACTGTTAAGTGACCATCAGTCAGGCTAAGTAACAACTCTCCTGCCTCAAATATTGGTAGCACACTTTAGCTGGCTTAGCTAAAAATAGAGAGGAGAGGTGAATAAATGCAGACATGAAAGAGGAGACAAGACAACAGATACCTCAGGATTAGCAAAGGGTTCTGTCTGTCTCTCATGTCACACAAAACGTCAATTCAAAATGGGTGGAAGACTTTAAAGTAAGACTCAAACATAGGCAAAGACATACCAAGATGCAGACAAAGACTAGAGAAGAGGTCTAATAGCTCAGGAAACAATACTAAGATTGTTACATAGGTTGGAGGAGGAAGTACAGGAGAGGGGCAAATAGGAAGAGAATATAAGGGCCTATGTATAAAATACATAATGCAATTCATCATTGTCTATGCTAGCTTAAATATTAATTACAAATTAATAAACAAATAAAATTTGAGGTAAACTTGTAAGAAGATTGTAAGAGCTATTTGAACATTTATATGCTAACAGTTTGAGTAACCTAAGAACTGAAAAAGGTTGGAGAGATGGCTCAGTGGCTAAGAGTGCTTGTTGCTCAAGCAGGAATTCAAATCCCTAGAACCCAGATAAAAAGCAAGGTGTGGCTGTAACCTCAGAACTATGGTAGACAGAGACAGGAGGGTTGCTGGGGCTTCCTGGCCTCCAACCTAGCTCCATGCTCAGTAAGAAGCCCTGCCTCATGGCAATAATGTGGAAAATGATAAAACAGAATACCAGATCCCCCTCCTCTGGTTTCCATGACCATGCACAGGTACATGCACCCTCTCTCATACATGAACATACACTACAACCGTGTATTCTCTCACCTGATAAAAAGAAGTAAACAAATTTACATCTATGTAAAGAAATTGATAAACTTCTAGAAATACATACTTTTTAATAAAAGATAAATAGAAATAGCTCAAACAGAACAATAATAACTAAAGAGATTGGACTGATAATCACAAAGCTCCTTTTAAGTCTGAGACTAGGGCACATGCCTACAGTCCTAGGACTTGGGAAGCTGGTATGAAAGAATTGTGAGTCTGAAGGCAGTGTGGGCTAGTTAATAAGATCTTTTCCCAAAACAAACAAACAGCCTTCAAGATTTGCAATAAAAGAACTTTCAGAACCAAATGGAATTTTACCAGATATTCAAGGAAGAAGCAATCTCAATCTTTACTAAAATTACCAACTCCTTTGGAAAATGGAAGGCAGAAGAATATTGCTGTACTCTGTGAAAGCAATGTTTCCAAAATAGCAGTGACACCACAGGAAACAGTACCACAGAGCGTCTCCAGTGACACAGATATAAACAACCAATACAATGCTAGTAAGACTGAAATTGACAGCACATCAAAAAATAAAAATAAAAAAATAAAAAAATGAGGGGCTGGCGGGATGGCTCAGCGGGTAAGAGCACTGACTGCTCTTCCAGAGGTCCTGAGTTTGGATCCTAGCAACCACATGGTGGCTCACAACCATCCGTGATGAGATCGGATGCCCTCTTCTGGTGCGTCTGAAGACAGCTACAGTGAATTACACAGGAGTGAGCAGGGCTGGAGAGCAGCCACACACATGATAGCTCACGACCATCTGTACAGCTACAGTGTACTCATACACATAAAATAAATAAAATAAATCTTAAAAAAAAAAGATACTCCGTGGCCAAGAGCAATTTATCTCTAGTGGGGTCAAGATGGTTCAAAATATGCATATCAGTGGATGTGGTGCCCAAGTAAGCCAGAAGGAGATAAGGATCCAGGGGGATGCAACTTTTACCAAAATGTAGCACTCATTCAAAAACAGACTCTCAATGAAATATATATGACTTACACAGCACCAAATAAGTGGAAGAAAGCTTCTTGGTGGATTTTGGTAAGTTTGAAGTATCCTTCCCCATCTTTTTTGATTAATTTTCATTGAATGTCTATTTTGTTGGATATTAGAATGGGCACTCCAGCTTGTTTCGTGGGACCATTTTCTTGAAAGACATTTTTCCAGCCCTTTACTCTGAGGTAATGTTTATCTTTGTTGCTAAGGTATGTTTCTTTCATGCAGCAGAATGATTGATCCTGTTTTCACGTTCATTCTACTGGCCTGTATCTGTTGATTGGGAATTTGAGTTCATTGATGTTGAGAGATATTAATGACCAATGATTGTTAATTCTTATTTTTCTGATGTTGGTGGTGGTGGTGGTGGTGGTGGTGGTGGTGGTGGTGGTGGTGTGTGTGTGTGTGTGTGTGTGTATGTGTTTCCTTTATTTTATTTTTGCTCGTATGGAATTATTTATTTCCTATGTTTTCTTAGGGATAGTTAACCTTCTTGGGTTGGAGTTTTCTGTCTAGTATTTTCTGTAGGGCTGGATTTGTGGATGCATATTGTTTAAATTTAGTTTTGTCTTGGATCTTGCTTTCTCCATCTATTGCAATTGTGAGTTTTGCTGGGTATAACAGTCTAGGTATACTTCTGTCGTTTCTTAGAGTTCTGCAAGACATCTGTCCAGGGTCTTTTAGCTTTTAGACTCTCAGTTGAGAGGTTAGGTGTAATTCTGACAGTTCTGACTCTATGTTACTTGGCCTTTTCCCCTTGTAGCTTTTAATATTCTTTCTTTGTTCAGTAGAATTAGGGTTTTGATTATTATGTGGCAGGAGAATTTTCTTTTCTATTCCAATCTAATTGGAGTTCTATAAGCTTCTTATATGTTTATAAGCATCTTTTCCTTTAGGTTGGGGAAGTTTTCTTCTATGATTTTGTTGAAAATATTTTCTTGTCCTTGGAGCTGGGATGCTTAACCCTCTTCTACTCCTATTATTCTTAAATTAGGCCTTCTCATAGTATTCCAGATTTTCTGCATGTTTTGTGTCAGGAATGTTTTAGATTTATTATTTTCTTTGACTGACATATCAATTTCTTCTATTGTATCTTATCCCTGATATTTTCTTTTCCATCTCTTGTATTCTGTTTGTGTGTACCTGTTGTGCTTGCTCTCTTTCCTAGGCTTTCCATCTTCAGAATTGTCTCTGTGTTTTTTTTTTTTTATTCTTCTATTTTCATTTTCAGTTCTTGAAGAATTTAATTCATTTCCTTCACCTGTTTAATTGAATTTTTCTATATTTCTTTTTATCATTATTAGATTATTTTATTTATTTACATTCCAAATGTTGCCAGCCTTCCTGGCCCCCACTCCTAGAATTCTTCACTTATTCCACCTCCCTTTGCCTCTGAGTGGGTTCTCCCCACCCCCACCCCTAGTATCCCCCTTCTCTAGGGCATAAAGTCTCTACAGAATTAGGTATATCCTCTTCCATTGAGGCCAGAGAAGGCAGCCCTCAGCTATGTATGTGCCAGGGGCCATAGACCAGCCCATGTATGCTCTCTGGTTGGTGGCTTAGTCTCTGGGAGCTCTGAGGGGCCTGGGTTAGTTGATACTGTTGTTCTTTCTATGGTATCCTATATTTCTTTTAAGGATTTATTAAGGCCTCTATCACCTTATAAGATTGGACTTAAAGGTCATTTTTCTTGTGCTTCATTTGTGTTAGGATATCCAGGCCTTGCTGTCATAGGATAGCTGAGCACTGAAGGTGCCATAATTGCTCCTGCTTTTGTTGACTGTGTTCCTTTGCTGGCCTTTAGCCATTTGTTTGTCCCTGAATGTTCCTGATGCAGCAGGCTTCCTGTGGGCAGCCTTGGGTTGGACAATGGAGGAAGATGGACTTGTCTTGGGGAATCAGCAGGCAGGGGAATGAGGAGAGGGGAAGAATATAACCTGTATATTCTTGGAGGGATACCATGCCACTTAGGGCAGCTGGGTGTTCCCCAGGGAACTAGCCAGGCAAGGAAATAAGGAGGATCTAACCTGTATGTTTTTGGTCCTGCAGGCCTGGTGAAGACAGCTGGAAAGGTGGCCAGACAACGGAGCTTGGGGACTTGGGGGGCAACATGCAAATGGATGGAACTAGAAAATATGAACTGAGTGAGATAACTCAGACCCACAAAAATATATATAGTACATATTCACTCATAAGTAGACATTAGCTACAAAGTACATGATAACCATGCTACAATCCACAGTGCCAAAGAAACTAAGTAATAAGTAGGGTGCAAGGGAGGATGCAGGAATCTCCCCCAGAGGGGGAACAAAACCGTCATCAGAGACATATAGAGGGAGGGAACTGTATGGGAGAGGGAATGAGGAGGGGAAAGGGGATAATGATCAGGTGTGGAGAAAGGGAGTTGGGAGAGGGCTGGGAGTGAGAATAGAAATCAGGGAGCACATCTCTGAGACTAGCTGGAGACCTGGGACTGGAAGTTCCAGGAACTCCATGGGGGTTACCCTAACTTCCTACCAGTGAGAGATATGAAGATTGAAGTAGTCAATTCCTGTAGCCAGGTGGGATTTCCAGTGGAGGGAGGGGTACTTCAACCGACCTACAAAATTTTCAACCCAAAATTTGTCCTGCCTTGAAGATATACAGGGATAAAGATGGAGCAGAGACTAAGGGACCAGCCAACCAATGGCTTCCCCAACTTAAGACCCATCCATGTGAAAGAGCCAACCCTTGACACTATTAATGATACTCTGCTATGCTTGCAGACAGAAATCTAGTGTAACTATCTACTGAGAGGCTTCATCTAGCACCAGATAGAAGCAGATACAGAGACCCACAGCAAAACATCGGGCAGAGCTTGGGGGAGTCTTGTGGAAGAATGGGAGATAGAATTGAGCAAGCCAGATGGGTCAAGGATACCACAAGAAAACCTACAGAATCAATTACCTGGCCTCATGGGGGCTCAGAGACTGAACCACCAACCAAAGAGCATGCAGGGGTGGACCTAGGCCCCCTACACATTTGGAGAAGATGTACAGCTTGGTCTTCATATGGGCCCCTTAATAATTGGTCCAGGGGCTGCTCTGAATATGTTGCTTGCCATTAGATCCTTCCCCCTACCTGGACTTCCTGGCTGGGCCTCAGTGGGTAAAGATGTGCTCAGTTCTGCTGGGACTGGATGTCCAAGGAGCCAGGGTGGGGAGGGGTGTGCTTCCTCTTCTCTGAGGAGAGGGGACGGGGTAATGGAATTTGTAAAGGGTAGGACTGGGAAGAGAGGAGGGAGGGGGCTAGGATCAGGATGTAAAGTGAGTAAATAAATGAAAAAAATAAGGTGGAGAATGCCCAGTGTCAACCTCTGTCTTCCATGTGTACTCACATCCACATCTGCGCGTGCGTGTGCACACACACACACACACACACACACACACGGCTACATAAACACATACACACATGGCTACATAAACACATACATGCTATATAAACACACACACACACCTACATAAACACACACATACACACACACACGGCTACATAAACACATACATGCTATGTAAACACACACACACACACACACCTACATAAACACACATATCCACACATACACACACATACCTACATAAACACATACATACATACACACACACACACACACACACACACACACAC
>JADRCD010220625.1:18464-30719 GCA_019843815.1 Montemys delectorum | reverse complement strand
TGGATTTGTGGAAACATATTGTGTGAATTTGGTTTTGTCATGGAATACTTTGGTTTCTCCATCTATGGTGATTGAGAGTTTTGCTGGGTATAGTAGTCTAGGCTGGCATTTGTGTTCTCTTAGGGTCTGCATGACATCTGCCCAGGATCTTCTAGCTTTCATAGTCTCTGGTGAGAAGTCTGGTGTAATTCTGATAGGCCTGCCTTTATATGTTACTTGACCTTTTTCCCTTACTGCTTTTAGTATTCTTTCTTTGTTTGGTGCATTTGGTGTTTTTATTATTATGTGATGGGAGGAATTTCTTTTCTGGTCCAGTCTATTTGGAGTTCTGTAGGCTTCTTGTATGTTCATGGGCATCTCTTTCTTTAGGTTAGGGAAGTTTTCTTCTATAATTTTGTTGAAGATATTAACTGGTCCATTACATTGGGAATCTTCACTCTCTTCTATACCTATTATCCTTAGATTTGGTCTTCTCATTGCGTCCTGGATTTCCTGGATGTTTTGGGTTAGGAGCTTTTTGCTTTTTGCATTTTCTTTGACTGTTGTGTCAATGTTTTCTATGGTGTCTTCTGCCCCTGAGATTCTCTCTTCTATCTCTTGTATTCTGTTGGTGATGTTTACATCTATGACTCCTGATTTATTTCCTAGGTTTTGAATCTCCAGGGTTGTCTCTCTTTCTGATTTCTTTATTGTTTCTATTTCCATTTTTAGATTCTGGATGGTTTTACTCATTTCCTTCACCTGTTTGATTGTGTTTTCCTGTAGTTCTTTAAGGGATTTTTGTGTTTCCTCTTGAAGGGCTTCTAGCTGTTTACCTGTGTTCTCCTGTATTTCTTTGAGGGTGCTCTTTATGTCTTTCTTAAAGTCCTGTATTATCATCATGAGAAGTGATTTTATATCTGAATCTTCCCCTTTAAACCCACATGATTCTGCAATCTTGAGTTCAAATTTTTAAAAGTAGACCAAAGTCCATAGTAAACAGCAAAAGGTATGTTTAACAGTCAAACACTGTCAATTAAACTCTAGCTGAGGACACCCTACTTCTGCTACATAGATTTTCCTTGTTGTCTTAGTCAGGGTTTCTATTCCTGTATAAACATCATGACCAAGAAGCAAGTTGGGGAGGAAAGGGTTTATTTGGCTTACACTTCCACATGGCTGTTGATCATCAGAGGAAGTCAGGACTGGAACTCAAGCAGGTCAGGAAGCAGGAGCTGATGCAGAGGCCATGGAGGGATGTTCTTTACTGGCTTGCTTGTTTCTCCTGGCTTGCTCAGCCTGCTCTCTTATAGAACCCAAGACTTCCAGCCCAGGGATGGCACTACCCCTTTGATCACTAATTGAGAAAATGTCCCACAGCTGGATCTCATGGAGACATTTCCCCAACTGAAGCTCACTTCTCTGTGATAACTCCAGCCTGTGTCAAGTTGACACACAAAACTAGCCAGTACAATTGACCCCTTGTCAACTTGACACACAAACACATTATTATTAAGCCTCAACCCTTATGTTTTTATTTATTTCCAAGATTTAAAGTCCCACAGTCTTTACATATTAAAAGTTTAATCAATTTAAAATGTCTAATATTTTTTAAAATTTAAAGTCTCTTAACTGTGGGCTCTACTAAAATATATATTTTTTTTTTAAGAGGGAAAAATATCAGGGCACAGTCACAATCAAAAGCAAAACCAATGTCTGGGATTTAACTCACGATCTTTTGGGCTCCTCCAAGGGCTTTGGTCACTTCTCCAGCTCTGCCCTTTGTAGCACACATCTTTATCTTCTGGGCTCCAGATGCCTGTACTCTATTGCTGCTGCTGTCTTTGGTGGTCACTGTATGGTACTGGCATTCTCAAAACACTGCTGTAACTAGGCTTTACCAGTAGCCTCTCATAGACTGTCTTCACGGTGCCAAGGCTCAACTCCTTTGCATGACACCTTCAGTCCTGGGCCATGAATTGCAAACTGAGGCTATACCTTTACCAATGGCCTTTCATGGCCTCTCACTGTGCTGAGCCTCAGCTGTTCTCCATGACCCCTTCATGCTGTCAAAACCAGTACCACCTGGGTGACTCTTACACATTACCAAGTCCTGCTGCAGCACAAGGTACAACCTTGGCTACCTCTGGAACACAGCCTCTTAGTGCTCTCAGAAAACACTCCCCAGAAGATGTCACCTCAATGATGCTGGTCTCTTCTTAATCACCACTAATTTCTTAGCTCCAGCTAACCAGCATCAATAGTCCCAGCAATGCAAAGTTTTCATTTTAGTAGTTCTGGTATCTTGTTAATCACAGCTGATAATTCAGCCCCAGCTAACCAGAACCACAGAATCTTTACAATCAAAACAACATAGCCCTGATAAGAGTCTTTAATCTTTCCTCTGAAATTTTACAAGCCAGGCCTCTATCTCTGCACTGTTTTCAACATGATCTTCCAAGCTCCCACAGAACATCTCACAGAGTTCTTAACAACCAGTGGTTCTTCTAGCTCAAAGTTTCAAAGTCCTTCTACAGTCCTCCCCAAAACATGGTCAGGTTGTCACAGGAATACCCCACTCCTGGTACCAATTTGTCTTAGTCAGAGTTTCTATTCCTGCACAAACATCATGACCAAGAAGCAAGTTGGGGAGGAAAGGGTTTATTTGGCTTACACTTCCACATGGCTGTTGATCATCAGAGGAAGTCAGGACTGGAACTCAAGCAGGTCAGGAAGCAGGAGCTGATGCAGAGGCCATGGAGGGGATGTTCTTTACTGGCTTGCTTGTTTCTCCTGGCTTGCTCAGCCTGCTCTCTTATAGAACCCAAGACTTCCAGCCCAGGGATGGCACTACCCCTTTAATCACTAATTGAGAAAATGCCCCACAGCTGGATCTCATGGAGACATTTCCCCAACTGAAGCTCACTTCTCTGTGATAACTCCAGCCTGTGTCAAGTTGACACACAAAACTAGCCAATACACTTGTGTTGCTTCCAGAGCATCTAGCAAGTTTTCTTTCTCCCCTTTCCTTTTGCCCTTCTGACATATAGGGACACAGAAAAAAAAATTGACCTTATGCCTGACTCACAAGTCATTTCTTGGACTCCTTATTATAGAACAACACATATGTGAGTCTGTATGCAAATATGTCCTGTACCACCCTGGAAAACCACATCGGAGAAACTACACAATTCTAAAAGTTACGATTGATAGAATTTTTTATTTACGAGCTGCTCCAATAACTGACAACTCACAGTTGATGGCTTTTAAAAGTTCATTCTAGGAATTAAAGTTAGTAAAGAATTAAGTATGGGAATGGATACATGGTATTTCAAATCAGAAATCACAGGAGAAATAACTATTGAAGTAAAGGAAACCAAACGCACTTTTGCCAAGTGAAGCTAGGGAATGCGGATGAAGCTGTGTCTCTCAAATGAAGAGTGTAGCTCTTGTCCTAAACTCCAGTTACAGTTCCATGTGGGAAGGAAGGTGAACTTCCAGCAAAGGGGGCCCAGATTGAAGATGTTTTTGTTGCAAGATTTGGGAAAGAGGAATCTTGGGAAGAGTCTTTATTGGATTTTGATTACTTATTACTGAACCTCTTCAGTAAAGGCAAAGTTTTTTCTAAAATCTTCAGGTTTATTTAGACTTAAAATCTTGTAGGGCTGGTAAAACTGCTTACGTGGTTAAGGAACACAGGCCTAATGACTTGAGTTCAATCCCCAGGAATAAAGATGGTGGGTGTCTTGACAGCTCTCTTTGGGGACTTTTACTTAAAGGCAGTCAAAAGTTAAGTTTGAAAGAGAAGTGTTAATGAAATATAAAATTTCACCTCTCTTGTGAGGGTGCCAGAGGTAGTATCTTAGTTTTCTATTGCTGTGAAGACACCATGTGGAAGGCAACTTGCAAACTAAAGTATTTGATTGGGGGCTTGCTTACAGTTTCAGAGTCTTCATGAACATCATGGCAAGGAGCAACAGGCATGCTTCTGGAACGTAGCAGAGGGCTTATGTCTGAACCACAAGATGGAGGCCTAGTGTGAGTGAGATTGGGCCTAGCAAGGGCTTTGAATCCTCAAATCCCACCTCCAGTGACACACCCTTTTCTACAAGGTCACACAGCCTAATCCCAAATGGTTCCGCTAACTGGGGACCAGGCATTCAAACAGTGAGCCTATGGAGGCCACACTAGTTCAAACTGCCACACGTGGGTAAGGGAAGGCACAGCTGGAGGAACAGCTGTAAGGCGTTGGCCAGAGGGAAGAGCATAAGACAGCATCTTCCGGCTTCTCAGAATCGGACAAGGATTTTATGACCTGAGAAGCTTGTACCCCCTTGGTGTGAATGTCCATTTCTGTAAATCAACATTTTCAGGGGATGCATTCTGGGAATCAGTAACCTGAACCCATCTGTGAAGTGTTGTGTCTTATGCGGAGGTCACAGTGTCATAAGGCTGTTTGACCAGGACAGAGGGCGGGCCTAGGTAAGCATTTGAGAAAGGACAATGTGCCCAGAATGAGGATGACAGCAAAGAGCCCAAGAAAGCCCTGCACCTGTGCACTCCGGGAGGCAGGAGACAGGACACTTCAGAACTTGAGACCATATAAAAAGGAAGACGCTACTCTCAGCTCCAGAAACTAGGTCAGGAATGTCTAATATTTAATTTCTCTCTGCCATGATTTCTCCTCCATCAGAATGTAAGATCAGAATGTAAGATCATTCTGTTCTTAGAGAGCAGAATGTACTCTCCAAAGCATGATGTCCTGCTTGTCCTGGGTACAATCTCTGACTCTTGAGCATCAAGCTGTGGGCTGAAATTCCCGGAAAAGGATTTCAGTCCACACCTGTGTTAAAGTTCCTATAAGCTCATTGGTTGGTTGGTTGGTTAGTTGGTTGGTTGGTTGGTTGGTTGGTTGATTGATTGATTGATTGATTGATTGATTGGAACTTCCAAGATTGTGGAGAACTGGAATGTTGCACATCAAGAGCTGAATTATCTTGGGCTGTCTTCATCCTCTATGCTGCTTAGTTTTTGTCATCTTGACATAAAATAGAGACACCTAAGAACAAACCTCAATGGAAGAATTGTCTCTATCATATTGACCTATGGCAATTCTGCAGACCATTTTCTTGATTAATGATTGATGTTGGAGGGCCCAGCTCACTGTGGGTAGTACCACTCCTGGGCAGGTAGACCTGGCTTATATAAGAAGGCAAGGTGAACAATCCATGGAGAACAAGCCACTATGCAGAGCTCCTTCATGGTCTCTGCTTCAGTTCCTGCCTCCAGGTTCCTGCTTTGAGTTCCTGCCCTGTCTTCCTTTAAGGATAGACTGTGACACGGAAGTATCAGCCAAACAAATCCTTTCCTTCCCCCTAGTTGCTTTTGGTGAGAATGTTCTATCACAATGACATAGACACAAACTAATACACCCCCTTAATAGCACCTATCATCCAACTCTATGTGATCTAAGACCCAACCTGGCGCATATTAGATAAATCTCTCTGAAATGTACTGACAGAATCCTGGCTTCCACCAAGCCAGAGACTAAGAATGTCACCTGATGATGTCTTAAGCCAATAGCAGAGAAGCATTCATACTTTACCTACCTGATGTTTCTACCAATGGATTTTGCCTTGGTTTATGTCTTTCTCTTGTTTTGTAACCATAAAAAACTTCATAAAATTGTTATCACATTGGAACAAGGTCTTTAGGGTGAATTGAGTCAGTGTTACTGGGACATATCTATTTATATGTCTTATACCCCCTTTGAGATAAGAGCCTTGTTTTAACCTTGACAATTTTAAAAGGCAATAGGAAAAGTGTGTGGACATACGCAAGTTCCTTCAGGATGTCTCCCTCTCTCCCTCCTTTCTTCCCCCACACCTTCTCATTCCTTTCCCGTATTTTTCCTTCCATGAGTCCACCCAGACACTATCCTAAGCATTAGCCTCTAGAGTACTCCTAGGCAACAAGCAGCTGCCGATAATCCAGGGCTTGGGAGTTGGATGCCAACTTGAGACCTCCACCACTCACCTCTTCCTGTGCTACCCTAGTCATGGGCCAGCTGGGAACTCAATCCCTTCAGCTCCCGTGGACAAGTTATAGAATTTCTCCACTGGCGCTGCCAAAATTCTCCCAGCCCCTTCCCACAGATGCACGACTGCACTACAAAAGAGAAAGACTGAACGGGAGCTCGGAAGAGAGCCAGCCTCACCCTGCCTCAGGAAGCCACCCGGACTGAGACTGACGTTGATTTAAGGCCTCAAAATGCAGAGCAGGAAAGGGCTGGTTTCCTCTGTTTTTTAAGGCATGAGAGAAGCTACAGTGAGCCGGGAATGGCTTGAACATTGTACACCACGGTTTTCTTTGTATTCTGCTCTTGGCCAGCACGACAGCAGAACATCTGTTTCTAGCTAGGAAACTGCTAGTGGGAAACACTCAGGCAAAGGCTCTATTCTTATTTCTCCGCTTCATTCTTCAGCATGATCTGTGCCCTGCAGGACCCCAGGAAAGTCGGGAGGGAGGAGCAATGTGGCCCATGATGCTCAGCCTGCTTCAGCTCATGCCTGGCTGACCAGCAGTGATGACATCTCCAGGGGAAGACCAGCCAGAGACACAGCCTGTGCCTTGCTGAAGCAGCATCCCAGCCACTCTCCTGTAGAAGAGACCAAGTAACCCCCAACATCAGCCTCAATGAAGGGATGCCCTTATTGTCTAAGTCCCCTGCCACAGTGGATGTCTGAAGCCCATGCACCTGACTGCTGGCCTTGGAGACATCTCAACGGAAGATATAAGGATCATTGGAAAGTGGTCCTACTTGAAGACTTCAGATGTTACTACTAATTCATAAATCTAAACTGCAGTAAAATAATCCAGGAAATTAAGGGGTAAGGTTGAGCTTGGCCGTTTTAGCATTCTGGGACTTTTTTCACATTGTTTGACTTTAAATGATAGTTGTATCTTTTTTTAAGATTTATTTGTTTGTTTGTTTGTTTGTTTATTATATGTAAGTACACTGTAGCTGTCTTCAGACACACCAGAAGAGGGTATCCAATCTCATTACTGATGGTTGCGAGCCACCGTGTGGTTGCTGGGATTTGAACTCAAGACCTTCGGCAGTACTCTTAACCACTGAGCCATCTCTCCAGCCCCTAGTTGTATCTTTTGAAACATGTGTGATTGTTCCTTTATGCAAATAACCACACTGAGCTCCAGCTCTGACCGCATGCATCCTGAGTATGTTATGGAGTCAACTTCTCTTCCTCTTCCTCTGCTCACTAATCCCTCCCGACTATGTCCTTTAACCCTCAGTCCTGGCTAGTCTTATTGTCAACCTGACACAAACTAAAGTCACCTAGGAAGAGAGAACCTCAGCTAAAGAGTCTCCTCAAATTGGCTGGTACCACGTCTGTGAGAGATTGACGGACGGTTGGTGTGGGAGGGCCCAGCCCATTGTGGGCAGCACCATCCCTAGGCAAGTTGGCTGGGCTGTAAGAGAAAACTATCTGAGTTGTGAACCATGGAATAAGTCAGTAAGCAGCATCCTCCGTAACTCCTGCTTCAGCCCCTGCTTGAGTTCCTTCCCTGACTCCTCTCCATGAATGACTGTGATCTGGATCAATTCACGATCTGGAGGAGTAAGATGAAATTAATTCTTTCCTCCCCGCCACCCCAAGTCACTATCAGTCTTGATGTTTATCAAAGTGACAAAAAAAAAAAAAAAGCATGCTAAGACACGCTTCTCTTGCCTCTCAAAGTCTTCACTCACATAGGTGAAGACAGCAAACCCAGGAGACTGGAAGCCATCATTCCTGATCAAAAGACATATAACACTTGAACCGCGATTGAGAAATGCACCAAGAGAGTCACATTGCCCTCTTGCCAGTTATATGATCCTACATAATAGTCACATGGAAGGACTTGCGCCCCAAGAAGCCAGAGAAAGAGAGAGATACTCTTTGGCTACAGGAGCGCAGGGACAGCAGACTCCCACCCCCTCCCACCCCTAGAAAAGCATTCTGCTTTAAAATTTAATCTCTCTGATGTTATTAGCATCTTGCTCCAGAGTCTTCTTCAGATACATCCTTCTTTCTTGTTTATTGTTTTGTGTGCATGAATGTGTGAACACATGATATAAGTACACATGTGTAAGATGTGTGCCCATCCACACACATAGGCAAGAGGAAGATGGTGGTTGCCCTACCATATCACTCTCTGCTATATTCCCTTTAGACAGTCTCTTACTAACCTTGACGTGGCTTGATTTTGTGTGTGTGTGTGTGTGTGTGTGTGTGTGTGTGTGTGTGTGTTGATAGTGAAGCTCCTTCTGAATATCACACCTGACATGTTGACATTCATTACCACATAGCCTATCCTGGGATTCAGCTTCTTCCAGGTTTTTCAGAATGTTCGATACATGTATCATAAGACCTCATATTTGGCAAAGGGCTTGTAAGTTGTCAAGAACTCTGCTGTTCCTGGTCAACAAGTTACCTCTGCTTTCCTGTCAAGTCACCTTGGGGGCCTTCCATCACCTTCAGAATTCTTTTTTTTTTTTTTAGCTTTTCGAGACAGGATTTCTCTGCATAGCCCTGGCTGTCCTGGAACTCACTCTGTAGACCTCAAACAGTTCTGGCCTCGGACTCAGAAATCTGCCTGCCTCTGCCTCCCCAAGTGCTGGGATTAAAGGTGTGCACCACCACTCTCAAGGAGTTAGTGCCCCGTGTGTTCCATGCTGAAACGTAATCGTCATAGGACATCTCAGCTCAGATACTTGCCAAAGCCTTCATGGAGTTGTCCAAGAAGAATCATTTGGTGATTAAAGATGCCGTCCTCTTCTGGTTGCTGGATAGCCTTGTCCCTATTCTCTTTCCTTGAATCCTTCCAAAAGTAAGAAACACAGACTCTCCCAACCCATCGAAGCATGCCCACGCCCTGCCCTCTGCAGTAAATATATGTGGCTGATAGGCACAGAAAACTGCCATCCCAGACAGACCTCATCTCAACAGAATGGGGTGAAGACAAAAGTCCTTTAACACGTTCAAGGACTCCAGCTCTCACATCCTCAGGGCCAGCTCCACTGTGTGGCCCCATGAGATGCTGGGCCCACTCCCCTGGGTGCTACAGGTTGTGAGGAACACTGCTAGCTCTCTCTTTCCCATGACCTCAGGGCCAGCTCTCCTAACCACAGGTGGAGGGGCAAATGGGGAGGGTATCACCCCCACTCCCACTACATCTCACAGTAAAGGAGAGGCAGGGCAGAGACAAGAAGTATATTTTTTAGTTTCCAAGAAATGGAGATTTTGTAGAGCTCTTTCTGTTATTGATATCAAATTCAATTCCATTGGGTCAGAAAACATGTGTAACTAGAATCCTCTTTGATGTATGGAGGCTTCTTTTCTAGGCTTGTGCATGGGCTGTCTTAATAAATGTTCTCTGTGACAAGAAATGTATACAATCCTGTTGCTGGGCGGACCATTCTGTAGATGTCAAAAATCAAGTTGATTCTTAGTGTTGCTCAGTTCTTCTCCACATCTTTGCCAGCTTTTCCCTCAGCTACATCTGTTCATTTCTGAGAACGGCAAATTGAGGTCTCTGACAGGACCGTGGGGAGTCTGTTCCTCCTTCCAAGTCTGTCAGTTTTTATATTATGTGTTCCACAGCTCCCTCTTCCGGATGCTTTAATAGGCGTGATTACAACCTCTTGATAAATTGACCCCATTATGATTATGAAATTATGTATTTCAGTTCACTGACTTCTTTCTGAAGTGTACTTTGATGCAGCCATTTTGATGAGTATAAATAGTTTGCAAACATTTTACTCCTATTTGCTCAAAATTAGAAGTCTTGTGATCTTCCCTCCCTCCTTCCATTCCTCCCTCTTTCATCCTTAACTTTGGTCTGAAAGACAAATTGACATTGACCTTCTGCCGTTCAACTACATGGGACACAATGGCAGAAAGACAGATTTCTCAAATCATGGGGCTTCATGTCTAATGGATATCAACTAGAGGAAGTGGAGATGGTATTCTTGCCTTCAGCTCCATTGCACCCCAAATTATCTTCTTCAAGGGCAATGAGGTTCTGCAGTTATCTAAATGTTCACCCCAATGTCCCACCCATGATTCTGACTATCCCTTAGCCAGGCCAGACCTTTAGATGTATTTTTGGACCATGCCATATTTAAATCCTTAAATTACAAACTTTAAATTTGATTGTGAAAACATGAATTTGCAGCATATACTGGAAAATCAGAACCTCTGGCAACACTGAATCAGCTTATCTCATGGCAACTGGCATGTGCTGTTGTACGGCTGGGATCCACCCGTCAACTGCCTTCACACACCTCGTCTGTTCTAGACCTGAAGTACAGACCATGAGGGCAACACTCATGATTGGGCGGTGAGAAGTCCCACACTAAGCTATCTGCTTTAGGCTCCTCACCTGCCTCAACTCCAAGAACCACGACACAGCTTACTGCTTGATCCTCATAATGGCTTAATTTTTTAAAAAATTTGTTTAGGCCATTTGTATACTGACAAATTAAGAGATTTGAGCAGTAGAAATTTTAAATCAAAATGCTATGGAAAGAACCTCTCAGGGTAAATTTGAGCCTTAAGAAAAATTCCATTTTGACATGTGTTTTCCATTAGTTTGGAATGAATTGGAAGCTATGGAGACCAGGTTTGGCACTGTGAGTACTTGGCCTGGTGACCTTCCCCACAGCTTTACATCAACGACACAAGCCAACCTCCTGAGCAGTGTTCTAAGGTAAGCTTCCACGTGTCATGCAGCCCAACCCAGACTCTTTACAAAGAGAGGAAAGTATGTATTATGAGCCCCTCCTGCTCGGGCCCCTGTGAATAAATGAGGATATGAGTTGCAGATGCTTCGTTTGTTCCAGACATTTCATCCCCAAGGTGCCAGCTGCCTTTCTACCATCTTCTGGCTTTCAGTATTCATTGGAAACAAAAAAGGCAGATTTGGACAAACTTTCCCTTGTTCTGTACGTGTTGCCTGTGAGAGATGGTTTACTTTAAACACCTGCCTAGATGAATAGCCGCATTTCCTGAGCCGAAGGCACATTGCTGTTTGCTAGTCAGATATAGTATGTATTTCAACTGAGTAGCAGGAGAAACGCAGGAAGGAGTTGAATTGGTGTGTCCCAGAGAAATCCCAAAGTCAACTTTTTAAATGACTAGACTCCCGACCATGTCTCAAGAGACTATTACACACAAATATTCAGGGACTGTGTCAAGAAGGACTCACAACCCCTCCATCCAGGTCCTAACAGCTTCTTTCATCCTGTTTGAGATGTACTTGTACAGAAATTCTAAAAGGAAAACAAACTGGCACACTGCCCTGGTTTCCATCCCCAACATCTCAGAGACTAAAAGGAAGTGGGAAACAATGGGGGATGGGCGAGAAGGAGGAGTAGAGAGAGGAAGAAGGCAGGGAGGTAAGAGGAAGAGGAAAAGGAAAGATTGGGAGGTTGGATTCTCTAGAGTAACAGAACTTATACAATGAATGTGTGTGTGTGTCTGTGTGTCTGTGTGTGTGTGTGTGTGTGTGTGTGTGTGTGTGTGTGGTTTTGGGTATGTGTGTATGTATATGTATGTATATGGAATTTATTAGAATGACTTACAGGCTGTGGTCCAGCTAATCCAACAATGGCTTTCTACCAATGGATGGTCCAAGAATCCATTCATTGTTCATCCATCCACAAGGCTGGATGTCTCAGCTGCTTTCAGCATATTCTGGAATTGTGAAGGTGTAAGCTCTAATGCCAGTGCAAGGATCAAAGGCAAGCAGAAGCAGGCAAAGAAAGAGCCAACATTCTTCTTTCATGTCTTCACATAGACCTCCAGGGGGAAGTGTGGCCCAGATTAGAGGTGGGTCCTCCCAACTCAAAAGATCTGGGTTAAAAGTGTATCTCACCACTTTAAAGGTCTGGATTAGAAGTAGAACTTCCCATTTAAAATTAAGCAAAATCCCTCATAGGTGTGCCCCTCCATTTTCTAGGTTTTAGTTAATTCCAGATGTACATAGTCAGGTTGACAACCAAGAATAGCCATCACAGTTGGTGTAAGCCCCCATGACTTTACAACTCTTGTGCTCTGCGTACTTGCAAAGGTAGCACCACATGGGCAGTGTTAAATTCCACTGCCAGCTAAAGATGCCAGAATATTTGTGGAGTCCAGAATGCTTGTACCACAGATGTAGTGACTGAACTGATTATAAATAAATAAATAAATAAATAAATAAATAAATAAA
>JADRCD010220625.1:0-13128 GCA_019843815.1 Montemys delectorum | reverse complement strand
GCTTCCTGGCCAGCATGATGTAAACTTCTCAGCTGAGCCACACCCTCTCAGCCATGATAGATTAAAACTGCTAAAACATATAGCAGCTGACGTGACCCCTTGATGCTTTCCTATGAAATGGAGTAAGTTTAAAAACAGGCCATAAAAAAGGCTTCCATTCCACTCTGGGGAAAAACATGGGTAGTCACGCCCTTGGATCCCTGAAATGAGATGCTTCTGAGTGGTTGTGGAGGAGAGGGGTTGGTGGTGGTGGTGGTAGTGATGGTGATGGTGATGGTGATGGAGGAGAGTGAGAGGGGACAGTAGTGGTGGTGGTGTGTATATGTGTACACAGTAAGTGGCACAGTACACATGCCACTTCTGTGCAGCTCTGTACCCACATGGAGGCACAGGAGGACTCCAAGGTTATCACTATATAACTCTCCACAGGTCTCTCACTGAACCTAGAGCTAGACTCGCTACCAGCAAGACCCAGCGACCCTCCTGTCTCTGCCCCCACTGCCCTAGGGTTACAGGCACTCAGGCATCATACATGCCTGGTTTTTAACATGGATGCTCAGGTCCTCATGTTTGCCCCACAAGCACTCTTACCAATTGACCCACAGCCCCAGGCCCTTGTAGTTTAATCATCTACAATGTAGTTATGATATTCTGGTCATTCCCGGATTTGGGGCCAGGAAGCAAAATGTAAACCCAGAGAAGGAGTAAAGACAGACTGGTCCGGGAGGGGATTAATAAGCCACAGGATTTTCCCTGAGCAATTCTGAATTCATGTTTAGAGCAAAGCCAGCCCAAGAGGTAGTCATCTAACTTGCATCTCCATTGGTCTGGCTGACAAATTCCTCCTTGGGGTAGGTTGTTCCCAATGTTCAGAGCAGACTTTCCTGCAGGCACGTTCCAGGGTCTTGAGCTAAAGGAAGTAACTAGAGCCTCTCTCCTACAAACGCTAGCCACAGGTCATCAAGCTGGCATGGGGCTGGTCTGGGTGCCTCTCGTAAGCTTTCCATGTTCCCCGTTTTTTCCAAACTCCAAGTCAAGATTGCCGTGTTCCTCTCGGCTTTCTCCAGCATATGGGTTTTGGAAATGTAACAAAAAGAAAGTCTGAGGAGTTTGGGTTTTTTTGTTTTTTGGTTTTTTTTGTTTTTAAACCGGGGCCCGGCAAGAGCCAGAGGAAATGGAAAGTTGCAGCGTGTTCTGCTATTCAGCACAGCTGTGTTACCGTGTCTAAAGGAGGCTTTGGCGCTCACAGTGTTTAGCTCATACCCCTGGCCGTGTTCTGTAGACCCACAAACATGACTTGTGGACTTGTTAGAAACAGCCTGTTCTGCTGTCCCCCCCCCCCTCCCCCTCTCTCTCCCTCTTCCTCTCCCTCTCTCTCCCTCTCCCTCTTTCTCCCTCTCTCTTCCTCTCCCTCTCCCTCTTTCTCCCTTTCTCTTCCTCTTCCTCTCCCTCTCTCTCCCTCTCCCTCTTTCTCCCTCTCTCTTCCTCTTCCTCTCCCTCTTTCTCCCTCTCTCTTCCTCTTCCTCTCCCTCTTTCTCCCTCTCTCCTTCCTCTCCCTCTCTTTCTCCCTCTCCCCCTCTCCCTCTCCCTCTTCCTCTCTCCCTCCCTCCTTCCAGGGCTTTGTTCAAAGATAATTTGTCTTACTATTCTTCTGTTGTTTTCTCATTTTGGGTGAGTAGTCTGGTTGGTGGGTGGGTTGGTTAGTTGGTTGATTTTAAGAACAAACCCTAGTACCCCAGTCACTGACTGAGTAGCAGAGGCCAACCTTTGAACTCCTATCCTCCGGCCTCCACCTTTCAGAGGCTGGGATTCCACACATGCACCACTGTACGGAGCCCCAACTGGGTTTTCATTTGCTTTTGGATTGTCGACTGACAACCAGAGCTAACTAACTCTCCCTCTGCAGCTTTCAGATGTTTCCTCCTACCTGCAAGGTAGGTAATATATCTCAATTCCTCTTCTGTATAGTAATAAGCTGTCATATTATTGGGCTCCTGGGGAGACATACTTGACTATTCTCCTTAGATGATGCCCAATAGCAATAATAAGCTCCTACCTGGAGCTCACTGTATTCCAGACATTGTTGTGGCTGTTCTGCTCTCTGACATAAATGTTGTTTTAGCACGTCATAGATACAAAAGCTAAACTATAGAAAAGCTAAATAAAATTTATTGCCTTTCCCATGTTTATTTTTTTATCCAATTCCTGTTTATGGCTTTTCCAAAAAGAGGGGGTAAAAAACATAGATCTATCCAAAATAATCGTGAACACCCTCAAAGCAGGAGCAGCCATCCTTGTGGCTGATGAGAGTGCATTAGTTGTAATTTTGCTCTTTCAAGAGGATGGGTCGTTCACATATAAGGAAATGACTTGGACACATTTGATTTTCCAGGCCACTGGGCCTGCTGTAATCTAGATCCGTGTTAATAGCCCATGTGTTTCAAATAGACAAAATTGAATTCATTTATTTGTTTGTTTATTATATGAGCATTATCTAACACATGCTAATGAAAAGGAAAAGAACCATCTCAACTCAACTGGCAATTAGGGAAGTGCAAAGGAAAGCCAGGAAAGTGGGATGGATCTTGGAGGAGTTAGGAGGAAGAGATAGGTAAGATCGAAATTCGTAGTATACATATATGAAGTTCTTGAAGAATTAATAAAATTTTCATATGATTTTTAAAGTAGGAGAGCACTTGACTTGTGTCACCTATGAGATTAGGAGGGATGGCTCAGTAGTTAAGAGCACTGGACAGTGGTGGTACACGCCTTTAATCCAGCACTCGGGAAGCAGAGGTAGGCGCATTTCTGAGTTCGAGGCCAGCCTGGTCTACAGAGTGAGTTCCAGGACAGCCAAGGCTACACAGAGAAACCCTGTCTTGAAAAAACAAAAACAAAACAAAAAACAAAAACAAAAACAAACAAAAAAAAAAGCACTGTCTGCTCTTCCAAGAGGTCCTGAGTTTAATTCCCAGCAACCACGTGGTGGCTCACAGCCGTCTATAATGGGATCTAATGCCCTCTTCTGGTGTGCAGGAATACATGCAGACAGAATGTCGTATACATAAATAAGTTTTAAAAAAGAAGAGGAAGAAGAGGAAGAGGAAGAAGAGGAGGAAGAAGAGAGAGATAAACACTATGGTCCATACCTGCTGAGGCAGGAAGATCATGAATTTAAATTGAACCTGGGTACACAGAAATTCCTAGGTCAGCCTGAGCTATATAGTAAAACTATGTCTCAAATAAAAAGGGGAGTAGCTATTTCCTCTGAATTGAAATATACAGAGAAAGGGAGCTTCCAAGACTTAGGAAATAAAGGAAATACACAAAGCTCAGGAAGTCCCTGAAAGTTAAGATGCACACATCATACACATACATGAATACACAGCAACCACAGTAAATTCAGTGGTTCACTCAGCTAGGCTTGGCTGGAATAATTTCTTTGGTTTGCTATCAGCACTTTCTCTACCTTAGGGTTAATAGATGTTTGTTAATGCTTCCTCCAGAAAACTCACTCCAATGTTTTGGGACCCATAAAGTGGGATGTCTTTATCACACCTCTTCCTTCAAGGCTCAGGGATCTTTGTAGAAGAGGAGGCAGAAATAGTCTAAGGGCCAGAAGTTTGTTCTGTTGCTGTGTATTGCAATGCTAAGTGTGAGCCCCCAAGGCCTGGTTGCCCCAGAGAATCCACACTAGACCCAAGTGATGCTATGTGACCTTGCCCCCAAGTTATTTCTGATTGGTAAATAAAAATGCCTACAGTCTATAGATAGGCAGAATTTAGATAGGCAGAGCTTGGTGTTCCCAGGCCTAAGGGTCAGAGGAGACTACAAAGGGAGAGAGAAAAGGAGGAAGAGGCAAGAAAGACACCATGGGTTGGAAGTCTTGAAAACATGGCCCTGAGGGTTCCCAGTTAGAGTTCAGAGCATCCCAGATTAAACACAGCAAGTAACAACTTGGGGGTTGTCTTAGTCAGGGTTTCTATTCTTGCACAAACATCATGACCATGAAGCAAGTTGGGGAGGAAAGGGTTTATTTGGCTTACTTCCACATTGCTGTTTATCACAAGGAAGTCAGGACTGGAACTCAAGCAGGTCAGGAAGCAGGAGCTGATGCAGAGGCCCTGGAGGGATGTTCCTTACTGGCTTGCTTGCTTCTCCTGGCTTGCTCAGCCTGCTCTCTTACAGAACTCAAGACTTACAGCCCAGAGATGGCACCACCCACAAGGGGCCTTACTCCCTTGATCACTAACTGAGAAAATGCCCCACAGCTGGATCTCATAGAGGCACTTCCCCAACTGAAGCTCCCTTCTCTGTGACAACTCCAGCCTGTGTCAAGTTGACACACAAAACTAACCAGTACAGGAGTTATCGATAGGACATAGATGTTAATAGTATAAAGGATAGATATCTGCCCAGCATTCGTGCTAACTGAAGCTTATTATAAATATATGGGTCATGTGTGTGTTTTGTTCAGGAACTGAATGATCAAAAGAGGGGTAGAAGCCCCTGGTTGAGATTAAACATTTTCTACAGCCAATGACTTCAAGGAAACAACATTTTCCAGACACAACAGGATTGATGCACATATGATAGGAATTCACAGAGACCATGAATATCGAGGCACACACAAGGCATGCACAGCTTCAGACCAGATCGGGTCCCAGCCCTGAGAGGCAGACATGGACACAAAATCCCCTCAACAGGAAGCTATCCACAATGATGCCTTCTAAGGGAAATAAATCAGTATTCTCCAATGGAGTATTATAGAGCAGGCCTCATACTTGGAAGCAGTAGGTCAACACAAAACGTCATAGTTTTTTGTTTGGTTGCTTGAGTGGATGGTTGGGTTTTTTTTGGGGGGGAGGGGTGTGTACTTGTGTGTGTTTGGTATGTGTGTGTGATATGTGTGGTGTGTGTGTGTGTGTGTGTGTGTGTGTGACATGGGTGGCATGCTCGTAATGGGGTAAATGGAATCTACCACATGAGCATGGAGGTGCCCATAAAACTGATGATGGCCCAGAGAATATGTGAAGTCCTTGAAAATAGCATTTGGGGGACATGATCATAAACAGGCTGTGGATCTATCGAATTCCTCTTCTTGGGAGTGACAAGACTTGACGCTAAGGCTTCTCTCCCTTCCCACAAAGAACTTACCCATGTGAGGTAAACTACATGGCAAAGGCACACGGGAGCTAATGTCTGCCTTAGCTTCAGTTTACCAATGTGTAAACTCAAAGGGGGATGTTTGAAGTTTCTCTCGGCTGACAGGGAGAGAAGCCTCAAGTCAGACCTAGGCTAAAGAGTCCTTCCCAGGCTCTTAGACCTGATGGGGAGGGTTATATGAAGAGGAGGAGAAGGGAAAGTTGGGCAGAGTAGAAATTGTAGATAATAGTTCTCAGGACCTTTAATAGAGAGGAAAGTGAAATATATGATTCAGCGCCCAAGGGAGTCACTTAATAACAGTCTACTACAAGAAACCATTAAATTCAAAGAATACATTGTATCTAAATTGCTTGAGATTGGGGAAAAAAAAAAAAACGTTTAAACAAGCAATGAGAGAGCATCTCACCAGGTGATTCCTGGCCTACAGGACACAGGATGATGGGATCTAACTGCCGTGGGACCAGAAACACTGGGTGGTGTAACTTTCTAAGACAAAGATGGCATAATATAAAAGAAAATGACCACCAATGGCCTGGCTTGTATGAGCTATTCAGTTATGGTCCCATGAATATCAGGGTCCCATGAAGACAGTAAAAGATGGATGGGCATTACTGAGAGAATTAGGCATGAGCAAGGCAGTGACTGATGCCCAGCTCACTGGGCCAGAGAGGACCATATGCATGGGAGAGCTAAGAGAGGCAGACTGCAGAGAGAGGTACAGACTGGTATGAGGCATGAGTGGGATGTGATCTTTGTGAGGTAAGAGAGCCTCTGACCGACCGTTCTAAATACTGAGACCAATGTGTAAATTGAGTTTCTAAAATTTTAAAGCAGCCAAGAGGGCATTTTAAAAAAAAAAGACAAAGCAGGCACAAGGTCTGTTTAGGTCCCTCAAAAGGCAAATGTGCCAAGGCGTGTGTCAAATTGGATTTCCTAAGGGAAAAAAAGTAATAGAAACCTGAATGCTGAGCTTCTTGGCTTCTAGAAGGCTGTTCTCAAGGCCTGAGAACAGTTCATGGGAGACAGAAGTGATGAGTCAGTGCAGATAAAGTTGTTCGAGGGGGCAGACAGTTCAGTCTACGCTCCTCGCCTTTCATAAAAGTGAAGGTGATCTGCCCAGCCTGGGGGCCTTTCAGCTGCCAGATACAGGTTAGCGAAAAGGCAAGGCCCCTGGTGCTGGCCTGCAGCCTGTCAGAAGCAAAGCTGACTCAGCTCTAGCAGAAAGCATGGCAGGCTACAACACAGGCCTGTGGGCCTGAGCCAGGCTGAGCAATGCAAGTTAGCCCCACTAAGACCACCGGCGTGGGTGGATGCATAGCAGCCCATAGCTTATTGAAAATGCCAGTGGGTCATGGAGGCCTCGACAGGGTAGTGTCTCCCATCACTGTCCCTGTTCATTTGAAGAAACTGAGACCAGTGATGTGGCTGTCTGGTGCTGGCTTGGACCTTGCTAACACTGCTTTTCTGGTAACCCCTTAGTGGTCCAACGCTAATCGGCACTGGCTTGGAGATGGCAGTGGTGAACCTTAGAGATCCTGCCCAACCTCTGTAAATACAACCGTCTTACAGGCATGCAGAAGAGCAGTTAAGGGGTCAAGTGAAGGCACACCGCACGAGTGGGAAACATCCCTGCTGTGTGTTGATGGTGAGAATTGTTGGACAGTGGGCTACACAAACAAAGCAAGCTCTGACAGCGTCAGAGCTAACCTCCAGGTTGCATGCAGGAACTGGATGGTGAGCGCCTGTTGCTGAAGACATTACATGCAGTGACTTTAGGGCATGGCAAAGTCAGGTTTAGGTTGCTCTGGAAACTCCTCCTTCTGGCTGGCTTTCATGGTGGCGGAAGGTGCCATGGGAGTTCCCCGGGGGAGAAACTGTCACCAATCATCCTGTTCAACTACAGACTCTAACATGCTAAGTAAGGTGTGCCCACTGGTTACAATAGTGGCAACTGTTGATATCTGGGTTGTGATGGGGGCAACCAGTTGATTTCTTGTTGAATTTAACAACCACTTCACAGGTGAAAATTCCTATCTGTCACTATATGCCAGGGCAAAAGCCTATGGTTAGAGGCTGTGATGGCTATTCCTGGTTGTCCACTTGACTATATCTGGAATGAACTACAATCCAGAATTGAAGGGCTCACCTGTGATCCAGACCTTGAGGCTGGAAGACACACTTTTCTGACCTGGATCTTGGCATGGAGATCTTGAAGCATCGTGGTCATGAAAAGCTTAGGCCCAGGTTAAGGTAGTACACACCTTTAATCCCAGGAGACTGAGGCAAGGAGATCTCTGAGTTCAAGGTCAGCCTGAATAAAGCAAGTCCCAGATCCAGTGACATGGTAAACACTTTTAACCTTCCCCTGGAGGCCTACATAAGGACATTGGAAGAAGGAAGATTCATTCTTCTTCTCCTGCTTGCACTTGTTTGCCAGCACATCTGTTGGAACCCACTTCTACAGAAGACCAGCTGAAACAACTAGCCTTGTGGGACCGAGCAACTCCTAGATCCTTGGACTTCCCACCCACAGCTGCCCATTGTTGGGGAGTTGGACTACAGACTGTAAGTCATCCCAATAAATTCCCTCACTATAGAGAGACATTCCATAAGTTCTGTGACTCTAGAGAACCATGACTAATACAAAGAGGCTCATGGGCCCAATGGGGTGGCCACTGATACTGTTTTGTTAAACGGATGATAGGCCTATCTAATTGTCTTCTAAATATTTGTTCATACCCCTCGGATTTCTGCTGCTAGCAGTTGGTCAAGGAGACTTCTTTTTGCAGTGGTTGGTACACTTCAGAGACTTCTCAAGAAGAAATGACTGTTGCTATGAAATAGTGACTCAGTGCTTTAGCCATAGATGGAATGACATAATCAGGTAACATTGCCTCCTCAAGGATCAGAGAATATTGTGTAAGAGGAAGCCAAAAGAATATAAGAATGGAGGAAGGGGTGGAGTGCTATCTAACTATCTCCTCCTGAAGGGAGGAGGGAGGCTCATAGGCTCAGGAAATAGATGAAACATGTAAGGCTCAGAAAGCAAATGAAATCTGCAAGGCCAGGAGTTCCCAGAAGTTGTAAGATTCACAAGATCTCTCCATCCCTGGGTTATATAACAGTAATAATTACTGACTGTGATCTGCTGAGATGCCTAAAAGATGCAGGATGGTCCTGTTCAACTACAGACTCTAACATGCTAAGTAAGGTGTGCCTACTGGTTACAATAGTGGCAACTGTTGATACCTGGGTTGTGATGGGGTTTTAATAAATCGCCATCCATGCAGGGGGAGAGGGTGCTATTTCATGACATCATCCATGCTGGGTAGGCTATCCCATGATGCAGCTACCTTTGAGCTATCCATGTTCCTGCCAGTCGCCCCTCATTCATACCCTTGTAAATAACACTAATAAACTCACTGGTTCATTGAGTAGACGTGAGTGAAGTCATTTCCATGGCCTGTTGTCGGCACCCTATCCGGAGTGAATAGATATTTGTCAATATCTCCCCAGAGAAGATCAATCAGTGGTGGAAGGGAAGAGGAAAGAACGTTGAGAAATAAGAATCATACAATCCTTGGTAAATTTTGAAGAACTACATTCAAGATCAAGTTGGCCCCAGCTAGTAAAACTGAAAATAGCTTCTCTCACAACTCAGCAATTTTATTACCGAGCCAAGGGTACACAGTTGGTCCCACAGCTTCAAAACATAAATAAAGTAACGATGGCCGGAGAGTTTACCCAGCTAGGCTGTCTTCACAGTTCCAAATCACAGGATGCATCTTCCCAGCCCTCTGAAAAAGGAACCAGGCAAAGGCAACGCAGGGCTGCACAGGACCACACAAGACCAAATGGAAACAAAAAGACTGACTTCTTATGATCTGATCCTGATGCCTGTGACTGTGCTCCTGCCTTCTCCCTCTAGAACCGCAGCACAGGCCCATGGGTTCCTCCCATTCCCTGCCCCACAGTGGGCACCAGTTTGTGGCAGCAGCTATTGTGATGTCCCTCTCTGTCACACAGTAAGGAACACACTGAGCCTAACACAAGATGCTTATCAAAGCTAGAGCCCAAAGTCTAACTAGATAAAATATACAGGAGATAGCTTCATCCTGGCCAGCAGAACTAAACACCGTTCTCCCCAAGAAGGCAAACAAACCAGATGCTTTGTTTGCTGAAGACATCCAAAGACAGATTGGTCATTGTGCGGCCTCAAGCACACAGGCCTCAGGGAAGACCGTGATGCTGACCCTACCTCCCCACAGTGAAAAGTGACCTTGTGTTCCCTAGGAAGCTGGGCCAGTGTAGTCTCTTGGATTTGTGTGTTAGACAGAACAAAACTGATGATCATGCCGAGAAAGAACTTACAGCTCTGGCCTCACCCACATCATGCTGCGGCCCAGAGCCACCGAACCCAGGCAGCAGTCTATGCCAAGAAGATGGACCTCAATGGTATCCATCGTGTTATGACTTACAACACAGAATTAAAGCTGTCCGTCTGCATCTATCACCTTAGCAAGATCCTTAATGTATTCTGGTTGGAGCAATTGATAGCGACTAATTTTATAGCAATAGGAGTATATAGATAAACATGCAAATATGTTCATGGTTAACTCGTTTCCGTAGACAAAGTCAATGCTTATGGAAAAGTAGATAAATAAGGAGCTAGGTGTGGCAATGCACACCTGTCATCCCAGCAGCTGAGGAGTAGAGACAGATCACTCAAGTCCAGATGAAAGGTAGAAGCTACCTCCAAGTCACTGAAAAGGAGCCCAGTTACTCTCAAACCACGTGCCAGAGCTATTACCTACAGCAAGGTTAGCTGCACAGTTGGGGCTCCTAAAAGTGCTTTTTTTTTTTTTTTTTTAACACTTAACTAAAAGCCCATAGTTACAAACAAGGGCAGCCACATGCAGGTCATACAGGGTTGCTCTCATGTGGCACAAGGTACTTCCTGCACTGGATGAGCCTCTACTCTCCAGCAATGTGCTCTCAACCACATTCTGATTGACTGCAGTGCTCTCTGTGAGCTAGATCCCTGATGGGCCCAGCCTGTCCTTAATTCAAAGCTTTGCTGTAGGTAGCAAGCTGTGGTGATCGCCAAGAGGTCATGGGTAGAGAAGATGAAAGCAAGTTTCAGATCTGACTTTCATCCTGTAATTGAACTATGATACGGTTTTGTTCTTTGTTGATGTCAAGATTAAATTTTATGAGTACAATTTAACATTGCTAAGGAAGTCTTGGGGGATGGTTTTGTGTACTGTGTATTCACATGTTTACTTCTATGCCCAGACATCTACTTGCGGTCCAGATGATGACATGGTCAAGTATCTCATACCTCAGTGTTATGTAAAAGTTGTTTTCCATCATCTCTGATGGGTTACTAAAGAGCTGATCTGCCAATTAGCTGGACAGAAGAGAACAGGGCGGGACTTCCGATCTGAGTCAGGGGGTCCCAGAGAGAAGGTGGGGACCTTGAGGAGAGGAAGGTGGGGGGAACCAATGAGAAATTACCTTGAGCAGGTCTCCATGAGGATACACATGGAGCAAAGCAAGCCAAGTCAAGACTCATATTGAAGGTAAAAAGACCACATGGCTGGGAAATAGCCTTAGAGGGTTACACTAGCACAGAACCTGCCCCCATGGTGCTTGCAACTTGTTAATAAAAGTACCAGGTCTATGTGTCTTTATCTGTGAGCTAACCTGTACTACAGCCAATATAGAAATGCTCTACAGTTATTTAGGAACAAGGTGGGGTTACAGAAAATGCCCCAAGAAGCACTTTTACAATGAAGAGCTAGCAATTTACTTGTAAGCCACTGCATCCAACAGAACTAGAATACAAAATAGGGAATTGACCTGTAGTCCCAAGTCCCTTCCCTGCAAAGATCACCTAGATGCCACGGATCCTGTTCTGTCTTCAAGATGTCAATTCCCCATCAGAACTGACAAAAAAAAAAAAGCCAAAGTTTATCACAAAGTTTCACAGATGTTAGAGAACAAAAACTCAAGTTTACAATATATTCGTTCCTCGGTGGTAATACATCCACGCTGTATTTTTGAAGAATTTACTTCAGTCAGTGTCTGTGAAAAAGTGATGGCCATTTGAGCTACAGTAAACCTCAAGACAAAGGAGAAAGTCTAAAGCCACATCCTTCACCTGCTTATCACAAATCTAAATAAACACCAGCAAATTTCAGATTAACTAGCCAATGAATAGTCTAAGGGGTAACCACACGGTAAATACCATCTCCAAACAAAATGCTAAAATCGTGACACTTTCCCGAGACATGAGTTCACAAATCCTTACATTTTTTACTAGGTTGACAGAAATGTTCCTCTCAGGACTTCCAAATAAATGTTGAAAGTCCTGAAAAGAACCAGGGCTCATTCTCCCTCCTGATTATCCTAGAAAACCCACTAAGAGCATGTCCTCCCATCAAATACAAAGCAAGCTAAACAATCAATTTTTAATGGACCTCTCTATCTCCCCGACCTGTCCCACACACACACAAGCAGGCACACAAACATGCGCACACACACATACACACACACAAATACCTTGTACAGCTACATACATAAAGAACGATGCCGAAAATAACAAATTGATTGTTTAGGTCTGAATAAGCAGGAAACATGTAATATTTATCATAATTGTTTAAAGTTTCATGCCTACGAGTGTTTGCCTGCATGTATGCCTGTGTACCATGTGTGTTTGCCTGGTACCAGCAGAGGCCAGAAGAAGAGTACTAGGTACCCTGAAACTGAAGTTACAGATGATTATGATTATGCTCTGCCATGTAGATGCTGGGAACCCAACCAGGGTCCCTTACAAGAAGAGTATATATTCTTTTAACAGATGAACCATCTCTCCTGATCCTAGAATAGTATTTTAAATGACGCTACACTAGCATGTTTTTAGGTACAGCCAAGTCTTTTCATCTTAACCATTATTTTTTCATTGTTTTAATTTCAATAGTAATTATTCTAGCTAGCTTTAGCTGTCGACTCAACGCAGCCTAAATCACCAGAGAAGGCAGTCCCAATTGAAGGATTACCTAGATCAGATTGGACTGCAGGCATGTCTGGGGGAATTGTCTTGATGTTAACTGATGTAGAAGCACCGAGCCCACTGTGGGCAGCATCATTCCCTAGTCAGGTAGTCCTGGTCTACATAAGAGAGCTAGCTGTGAATAAGCCTGTCTTCATGAGCCAGCTAGCAAGCAGGATCCTCCATGGTTCCTGCTGTGAGTAAATTCCCTGGTTAGAGGTAATGTTTCATGGAATAGCCAGGTCTGCCTTCAAGTACCTGCTGGAGTTTCTTTCCTGCCTTCCCTAAATAATGGAGTCTGGCATAGGGGTGTAAGCCAAATACACCCTTTCCTCCCCTAAATTGCACTTGGTCAGAGGGTTTTATCATAACAGAAAGGAAATCCAAACAGAAATCTAAACTTTTAAATGAAAATGGATTCAGGTAGGCTGGGTACCTGCTTACTATTTAAAGATGGTAAGATGATGTCATTTGTAGTTGTGTGTGTGTTGGTCACATGACTACCTGCCACTACACCATTGTTTGGTAGGCTCAGCACAGGTGGACTTACTATAAGAAACTATTTTCAGCTCAGTGGGGAAAGAATGCCTTGCAGATCACAGAGTATTCTGAACACAGGAAAGTGCTAGAAAAACACACTGCCTGGAAGAGAAGCGTGTGGCTACCTGAGGAAAAGCAGGAGACGAGGGTACAGAGAAGAGCGGACGACAGCTCACTGAGCAGACGTTAGTTACATTAATGGAGCGCATTTGTTTATCTCTCAGACTTTCGTTTGTGCTGTCTGCTATATCAATTTCATCTCACAGCTCCATGGCATGAAAGCTTGAGAGGCTTGTGCTTTTATGAATTCCTATTAGATACACTAAAAATAAGGTTTAAAAAAGTTAACGGGGGGGGGGGGGGGGGGG
>JADRCD010220623.1:50234-65168 GCA_019843815.1 Montemys delectorum | reverse complement strand
TCTATCTATCTATCTATCTATCTATCTATCTATCTATCTATCTATCTATCTATCTATCCATCTATCTATCTACCTATCTCATCTTCCTAATACTTATTTATCCATCTATGATCTTTATATATCTATCATCTATTTATCATCTATCATCCATCTATTTCCTATCTATACCTATCTATAATCCATCTATAATTATCTATATTTCAGAGCCTTCCATTTTTCTATAGGTGGCATTACAACAATGGTCTTAGAAATAGTTAGGAGAGGGCTTGGGGAGATGGGTTAGTGAGTGTGAGTGTTTGGTGTGTAACCATGAGAATCTGAGTTTGAGTCCTTGACATTCACATAAAAGACTTGGGATGGCTGCACACATAGTGATGGCTGGAAGCCAATCACTATGAGGGGCTGAGATAGGAGCATTTCCAGGGCTTGCTTGTTGCCACTTATGTCCAGATTTAATAAGAGAACCTGTCTCAAGAGGGTAAGATAGGTAGTAAGAGAACAAGAGATCCACTGTCTTCCTCTGGCTTCCATACATATTTGAATGGGCATACATAGTATTTGCTGCATGCATTTATAACACCCACAAACACACACTAGGAGAAATTTTTTGAAAGATACTGAATACTTATCTATTTTATGTATTAGTTATAAATAAAGACTAGCTTGTTAAAAATAAAAAAATAAACAAACAAAAAACCCCTGAAGAATGGTCCAAGATCCAAAGACCTTGCTTATCTCATGAATAAAATCCCAAACATCTGCTTCTTACATAGACAGTTCTCTAACTATCCCATACTTGGACCTTTTTTCCCATCTGGTTGTGCCTTTCTTAATGTGTTGCTTGCAAGTTCACTGAACTCATTTTCCAGAAAGCTGATTGAATGGGACAATTGCATAAATGAGAGATCTGTACCCTAATCTCCAATGTTTAACTCTGTGCTAAATCTGTATGGTTACCTTGATTGTATCTTGCTTATTGAAAACTAAACAACTAACATCCACATATAAGTGAATATTACCATAAATATCTTTCTAGGTTTAGGTGGCCTCACTCAGGATGACTTTTTCTAGTTTTATCCATTTATCTGTGGATTTCATTTGTATTTTTTTAACAGCAGCATAATATTCCATTGTGTAAGTGGACCTCTTTCTTTAATCCTTTCATCCATTGACAGACATCCAGTCTGTTTCCAATTTCTGGCGTTACAAATAAAGTAGCAATGAACATGGTTGAACAAATGTTTCTGCCATATGATGAAGTATCTGATTATCCTAAAAGTTGCACACTTCTTTTCTGCTCATATTTTATTGTCAGAACTCAATCATATGGCCACATGTAACTTGGAAAAAGATTTAGAAATGGTCTGGAGATATGGTTCAACAATTAAAAATAACGATTGCTCTTCTAGAGGACCTGAGTTAAGTTCTCAGCACTCTTAAGATGGCTCACAACCATCTGTAACTCCAGCCCCAGAAAATCTGATGCCCTCTCTTGCCTCCATGAGCAACCTGCATGTGGTTCACAGTCAGACATGCGGGAAAAATATCAATATATACAAAACAAGTAAATGAAATATAGAGACACATTTTTAAAAATGGTCTATTTCCAGAAAATAGTAACAGACAGGTGAAGAATTACTTTGCCTGCTATCTGCTTCTACTACCCGGCACCAAATTCTTTTAACAACGGGATTGCTGTCATAAAAACAATATATTTTTAATCCAATTTTGGTTTTTAAGCTGTGGATGTTAGGCAATTATTAATTGAATGTTTAGAAATTTCCATATTTAAATACTTTAAGAAGTTAGTTTTTACTAATTTCATATATGTATTCAGTGTTTTGATTATAATCACTTCTTGTTTCTTCTTGCAATGTTCTAGGCCTCTCCTGTGTCTCTCTCATATCCGCATGTGCATGGATGTAGGGCCATCCAATGAGCCATACTCCTGAAGCAAGTAGACTCTCCTTCAGTAGCCATGAAATCTAATGGATCCTCAGTTAGTAAGGGGGAGGTTTCCTGAGCCTGTCTTTCCTTTTGTAGGTTGCCATAGCTGCAGTAAGTTCATGAACACAATTCCTCTGACATGTTAAGAAGACACTGTTTAGTAGCAGACTCTGGTGTCTTCCAACAATCCCATCCCGTTCTGGGATCCTCTTGAGGGAAGCAGATTTGATATAGTTGTACCATCTATGTGTGAGCGAGCACATTTCAGCCGCTTCATTTCTGTACTTTGGCCAGCCTTGAGTCTCTGTATTAAGAGTCATCCATTACTAAAAGAAACTTCTTTGTTGAGGAATGGGAGCTATACTAGCCTGTGGGTATAAAAATAGGTATTTAGAAGGCAGTTTGATGCCATGCTAATTTACCAAGTTAACAATGGGCTGTTCTCTAGTGCATATGAACTCACCACCAAGAGATTCTTGGCCAGGTTCCAGTACCAAACATGGGTTCCCTCCTGTGGGACGGGTCGGACATCCAACTAGAAAGCTGCTTTTATCATATAACTTTGTTTGTTTGTTTGTTTTAGTTGATTACATACTAGTTGAAAATGTCTGCTACCTTATTTTCAGTTTTAAAGTACCAAAGAGTAAATAGTAAAGACATGATGAGTCTTAAGGCCACACAGTCTGAACTACTCAACCCCATGGTAGTAGAAAGAGAGGTAATATGCATACGTTGAAGCTGCCTTTAAAAAAAAGAAGCAGATCTTTTCCCAATTTGTTGGTTGCCATTTTGTCCTATTGACAGTGTCTTTTGCCTGACAGAAGCTTTGCAATTTTATGAGGTCCCATTTGTTCATTCTTGATCTTAGAGCATAAGCTATTGGTGTTCTGTTCAGGAAATTTTCCCCTGGGCCTATGTGCTCAAGGCTCTTCCTCACTTTCTTTTTATTAGTTTCAGTGTATCTGGTTTGATGTGGAGGTCCTTGATCCACTTGGAGTTAAGCTTTGTACAAGGAGATAGGAATGGATCAATTTGCATTCTTCTACATGCTAACCGCCATTGAGCCAGCACCATTTGTTGAAAATGCTGTCTTTTTTCCACTGTATGGCTTTATCTCCTTTGTCAAAGATTAAGTGGCCATAGGTTTGTGGGTTCATTTCTGGGTCTTCAATTCTATTCCATTGATCTACCTGCCTGTCACTGTACCAATACCATGCAGTTTTTATCACAATTGGTTTGTAGTTCTGCTTAAGGTCTGGGATGGTGATTCCACCAGAGGTTCCTTTATTGTTGAGAATAGTTTTGGCTATCTTGGGTTTTTGTTATTCCAGATGAATTTGGAAGTTGCTTTTTCTAAGTCTGTGAAGAATTGAGTTGGAATTTTGATGGGGATTGCATTGAATCTGTACATTGCTTTGGGCAAGATGGCCATTTTTACTATATTAATCCTGCCAATCCACGAGCATGGGAGTTCTTTCCATCTTCTGAGATTTTCTTCAATTTCCTTCTTCAGAGACTTGAAGTTTTTGTCAAACAGATCTTTTACTTGTTTAGAGTCACACCAATGTATCTGATAGAGGGCTAATATCCAATATATACAAAGAACTCAAGAAGTTAGACTCCAGAGAGCCAAATAACCCTATTTAAAAATGGGGTATAGAGCTAAACAAAGAATTCTCAACTGACGAATACCGAATGGCTGACAAGCACCTAAAGAAATGTTCAACATCCTTAGTCATCAGGGAAATGCAAATCAAAACAAGCCTGAGATTCCACGTCACACCAGTAAGAATGGCTAGGATAAAAACTCAAGTGACAGCAGATGCTGGTGAGGTTCTGGAGAAAGAGGAACACTCCTTCATTGCTGGTGGGACTGCAAACTGGTACAACCACTCTGGAAATGAGTTAGATGGTTCCTCCAGAAATTGGACATAGTATTACTAGAGGACCTAGCTATACCATTCCTGGACATATACCCAGAAGATGCTCCCACATGTAATAAGAACACATGCTCCACTATGTTCGTAGCAGCCTTATTTATAAAAGCTGAGAACAACTCAGATGTCCCTCAATAGAGGAATAAATACAGAAAATGTGGTACATCTACACAATGGAGTACTACTAAGTTATTAAAAACAATGAATTTATGAAATTCTTGGGGAAATGGATGGACCTGGAGAATATCATCCCGAGTGAGGTAACCCAATGACAAAAGAACACACATGGTATGCACTCTCTGATAAGTGGATATTAGCCCAGAAGATCGGATTGCACAAAGTACAAACCACAAACCATAAGAAACTCAAGAAGAAGGAAGACCAAAGTGAGGATACTTCGTTCCTTCTTAAAAGGGGGAACAAAATACCCATGGAAGGAGTTGTAGAGACTAATTATGGAGCAGAGACTAAAGGAAGGATAATTCAGAGACTGCTCCACCTGGGAATCCTTCCTATATTCAATCATCAAATCTAGACACTATAGTGGTTGCCAGCAAGTGCTGGCTGACAGGAGCCTGATATAGCTGTCTCCTGAGAGGCTCTGCTAGTACCCGACTAATAGAGAAGTAGAGGCTGACAGCCATCCATTGGACTGAGTACAGGGTCCCCAATGAAGGAGCTAGAGAAAGGACCCAAGGAGCTGAAGGGTTTGCAGCCCCTTAGGATGAACAACAATATGAACTAACTAGTACCCTCAGAGCTCCCAGGGACTAAACCACCAACCAAAGAGTACACAGGGTGGGACTAATGGCTATAGAAGCATATGTATAGCAGAGAATGGCCAAGTTGGTCATCAATAGGAGGAGAGGCCCTTGGCCCTGTGAAGGTTCTATGCCCCAGTGTAGGGGAATACCAGGGCCAGTAAGCAGGAGGGGGTGGGGTGGTCAGCAGGGGGAGGCGGGAATGAACAGGGGTTTGTTTTAGTTTTCTTTTCCTTTTCTTTCTTTTTTTTCTTGGAGCAGAACCTGGGAAAAGAGATATTGTAAATAAAGAAAACATCTAATAAAAAATATGTTTTTAAATGTTAACAAATTCAAAAAAGAAGTGCTGCTTAAAAAAAGAAGAAGCAGAAAAGTAAACAAACAAGAAAACAGGACTTGCTATTTACAGGAATTGGCTGTTCTCTGGATTAGCCTTGTGAGTCAACTAGTTTGCTGACCCTAGTTGAAAACTCACTTATGGGATGCCTGTCTTGTCTGTTTTGCATATGGACTAGAGCCTTTTCTAATTGTTGTGTTAATGAATTGAACCTTCTCATGTCAATCTTGATGAATTTTAACTGTATTTTTTGAGGAAGATGGAAACTAGATATAATCATTCTGACAATCTAGTTGTGCATCTTTGTAAAATTTGTTTAGTGTAAGACCAGGGCTTGGGAAGAAAAGGTGAGGGCTGATTGAGAAATTACAAAGTATCTTAACCAATATCATTCAATTGCAAATCGGCCTAATCCCAATTTTAAAAATATATACATCAACACCCCCCTCAAAAAAAAGAATTTTTTTTTCTCACATAAGTAAAGAAACAAAGACTAGATGTCTAGACAGAGCAAAGCAAAGTAGTATTTCTAATTTCATATTCTGGGCTTTTTTAAAATTGCCTTTATATTTTAATTCTTTATAAATTGTATACAATATATTTTTAATGTTTTCACCATCCCCTATCTCCTCTCATAACTGCATCTCCTTCTCTACCCATACTCTTTTTTGTACATACTTTGATTTTTTACCCATTAACACCAATTTCTGTGGTATCTTGGCTATAACAGGATACCATCCACTGAATAGCAAAGATAACAGAGAATATGTGTTCTCTCAGAGTTCTGAGATTAGGGAATCAGCAAGACTAGGTTAAAGTGTGGTGCCTTTCCTTGGTTTACTAATGGCAGTCCTCTTGTTTGTGTCTCTTCAGTGGCAGAGAGCAAGACAAAGGATTTCTATAAGGTGAGAATCTCTTATGGAGTGAGGCAACATCATCACAAGAGACTCATCTTCACAATTTCATTTTAAATAAAAGGCCCCAACTCTGAATACTATCACTGAGAGTTTAACGTAAATTTCAGGAAGACACAAACATTTAGGTTAATTAGTTTCAAGAGATTTGAGAGTCGTCTTCAATGTATTATGTGGTTGGCTCATGTATTTTCAAAATCAATGTTTCAGCAAAAGTGGAGATAAAATGATTTGTTTCAGTTGAAATCAAATGGCATTTCTTCTACCAGACTGTTAAATGGAAGGAAGGAAGGAACTATGCACTGTTATACTTGAGAGGCCTGGAATAAATTTAATCCTAGCTCAATATGGCATAGAAATGTGGCAAAGGAGGGTGAGCAGAGAAAAATCAACTGTCCTGCAGCAAACTGTGGGAGTGACTAATGAGGGGATGGGAAAAGTCAATGTCAAACCTGCACAGTAAATCAATGAGTTCATTTTTCACAGACTTCCCAGTAAATTTTGGGTAAGTACATTTTAAAAGATTTGTAGTTGAACCCATGCAGCAGGGTGATATAAAAAAAATTACAGAAATATTACAAAGATGAGTTTTGTTTACCACTCTAGTTAGCATCAGGAACCTGGGAGAGCAGGGTCCAATATGAGGCTGACTAAAGTCTCAGGCAATAGCCAACTTTATTCAGAACATCAGACAATTTATATTCTGAAGGTTAAAATGAGTCACCTGAGTAAAGTTGTATCACTAGGACAGGCTGCACGTAGAGAGTACATGTCTCTCCATAGAGGCAGATGAATAACAATGTCCGAAGTAAACTCACTCCTATCTGCTACACCTGGATGGAGCACAGAAACACATTGCAAGAGCAATTCTGTTTTGTGGAGGAACAGGAATTTCACGACTCTCATCTTGTTAACTTGGAGTTTTCTCACAAGGTCTCAGAAATTTCTTACACAGCTTCATTCATAGACTGTGTTCTGACAGGTTCAATACTCAAGGATGCTAATGAAATTCATAGTCATATGAAATTAATTTAGCTAACAACTAACAGCAAGAATGAAATATACACATATATATCCGTAAGATGTCAAATGAAAATCCTCTACTGGCAAATGCATTCCTTTGAAACATAAATACTGCAGGATATGGGCAAAATGTATGCTCAATGCTGACAAAATGTCTATCAGTTTTAATAAAAGCAAAATAAAGATGTAAGAGGAATTCAGACTAAACTAGTTCCAGTGGTTACGTAGTCCAGATGTTCACATTTATTCCCTGCTTGTTAATAAATATAGATTTGGAATTAGCTGAGCAATTTGTTCCTTTCCATTCTATTCTATGCTTGTGGCTGTATGTGCCAAGCTTGCCTTCCTAGAATACTATGTCATTCTTATATTCTGCAAGGGAATAACATCCACCAGATGGTGTGAGTACACAAGCATGAAGCCCAGATGCCAGTATTTACAAAACTTCACTGCTAACGAGTGAGTATGAATGCCAGCATGTGTCACACAATGGTACGCATGGGACAATATTTGGATTTAAGTCAGGGGTCGGGTAGTTGAAGATGTACTTTAGTACTCAAATTGTTGCCCATTTAAATTCATGGAAAAGTAGACAGGAAGTCAATCAAATATGTTGCTGGTATGTATTAAGAATCACGAAACTCTTGAATTGGGGTTAAACAGTCATTACAGAGCTTCATTTATAAGCTAACGTTACTTACCGAAAACACGTGCGGTGAGATCGGAGAGCCTCAGCATGTCTTTCTATGATGCCTCTTGAAGCAGTATGCTTGTGTCATGTTGAGTGATATAAATTCAAGAGATGGCAGCCTCACTGCGTGAGGCCTTGGTGGGAAAATTCTGTAGGCATACTGTGAAGTTCTGTGCACTAAATACAACATTGGAAAATGACAAAAAATGAGTTCACTGAAAAAATAGCAGTTGTGGCACATAGGGGGTGCTTACTGTGGAGATCATTAAACTGGAGAAGAGACACAGAAAGCATAAGGCGTTGCCATGAGCTTTCCATATGGTGGACTTTGTGAAGGCAATAGGGACAGAAGGCCTGCCAACATAGACTAACCGCATCCTACTCTTCGAGTTGATTCATGACAGGAGGGACTTTCTTGGAAACCTGCCAGTTTCCTGTGCTGAACGTCCATGGTAAGTAGGAATAGTTAAGAATATGGCAGACCGGTCTCTCTGGGCTGGTGTCTTGAGGGGACCTTGGGCACAAACTCTACAGCCAGTCCCACAACACCCAGAGAAAGCTGCTGCAATGAAATCCAATGTCTAAAAATTCTTCTTATTTTGGGCTTGTACCACAGAAGGAGCCAAGATTTTAAACTTTACTAAATACAAAACAAACAAAAAGACTTTACATATTTATGTTCATTTAAGAAAATACTAGTAATGATGTACTATTTTTAAATATACAGTTAATATGTTTGGAGTTATCTGAAATTTATAGTGAGAAAAGCGTATGTATTTGCAGTATTGCTGTAGACAAGCATCTACATAACACTGTTAAATTGATTGTTTTATATCGAACAACTTTTATAATACTCTTTTTATTATAACATTTTATAAATTTTAAGGAATATGACAAAAAAGATATTGTAGGTATTAAAGAGGGGGTCTCTGGGAGGAGTTGGGGTACAAAAGGGAAGCAAGAATGTGATTTAATTCTATTTACTTAAAATATGTTTTTAAATGTTAACAAATTCAGACAAATTGAAATCATGTAACTTTTCTCATCATAATGTAATAAAAGTTTAAAAAAAAAAGAAGTTCAAAGTCATCCTCAGCTACACAGGCAATTCAAAGTCAGCCTGGGACATATGAGACTCTGTTTCAAAATAGTAGATGGGGCTGAGTTAAAATTTGAGTCATCATTAGGCAAATGGATGGAACTAGAAAACAGCATCCTGAGTGAAGTAACCCAATCACAAAAGAACACGAATGGTATGCACTCACTGATAAGTGGATATTAGCCCAGAAGCTCCACATACCCAAGATACAATTCATAGACCACATGAAGCTCAAGAAGGAAGACCAAAGTGTGGGTGCTTCGGTCCTTCTTAGAAAGAGGAACAAAATACTCATGGGAGCAAATATGGAGACAAAGTGTGAAGCAGAGACTGAAAGAAAGGCCATCCAGAGACTGCCCCACCTGGGGATCCATCCTATATACAGTCAACAAACACAGACACTATTGTGGATGCCAAGAAGTGCTTGCTGACAGGAGCCTGATAAAGCTGTCTCCTGAGAGGCTCTGTCAGAGCCTGACATATATAGAGGCGGATGCTTGCAGCCAACCATTGAATTGATCACAGGGTTCCTAATGGAGGAGTTATAGAAAGGACTGAAGGATCTGAAGGGGTTTGCAAACCCATAGGAAGAACAACAATATCAACCAACCAGAGCTCCCAGGGTCTAAACCACCAACCAAGGAGTACACATAGAGGTACCCATGGCTCCCACCCCACATGTAGCAGAGGATGGCCTTGTCAGGCATCAATGGGAGAAGAGGCCCTTGGTCCCATGAAGGCTTGATGCTTCAGTGTAGGGGAATGTGAGGGCAGGGAGGTGGGAGTGGGTGGATGGATGGGGGTACACCCTCATAGAAGCGGGAGGAGGAGGGATGGAATAGGAGGTTTCTTGGGGGGGGATCAGGAAGGTGATAATATTTGAAATGTACATAAATAAAATATCCAATAAAAAGAATAGTACTTTTAAGAGTCTGAAAAAAAAAAGAATATGGCAGATAAGTGTAATATTCTGTATGTTTTCAGCAACAATGGGAAATGTGATTAAAATGTACCAGTACCTACTACTTTTATACTTTAGGGGAATAGTCATTTCTTCAGGCCGTGTCTGTGGTAGTCATCATCACACTCTTCATTCCACTAATCAATGAAACCCAAAGGCTAATTTGTCATGATCATAAAATAAGTGGCATCCCCAAATCCCTACAAGAATCTTCAGTTCCAAAATTATGCATGTTCTGTGTAAGTCTTTTAAAAGGGAGATAGAACTCAGATGGAAGCTTATGAATGTAAAGACTGAATGTGTCATGGAAGGTTATGTGTCTGTGTCATTAAAAGACAACCTTGTCAATCACGAAGCTTTCTTCTGCTCCAGGGAGCAGGCAAACATAACGAGATTCTTTCTCATGGTGATTCATGATCTATAAGAAAAACATAAGATTAGATCTTTACACGGAGGCTTAGGTAGGGACTCCTAGAAGATGTGGAGTCAGGTGATATTTAAGTGTTGAGAAGGAACAAGGTGTACAGCAACCATTTGGAAAGAGAGTTCCAACTCTCAGAGATGTAGTGAAATGTAGGAGGTTTTACCTGCCTGTATGCATGTATCTCAGGTATGTACCTGGTAAGTTTAGAGGTCAGAAAAAGGCACTGGTTTTTCTGTTTGTCCTGGTTTTTCTGTTAGGGACAAACAGTTACGAGCTGCAGTGTGGGTGCTGGTCCTTTGTAAGAGCAACAAGTACTAATCCATCTTTTCAGACCTTCTTTGTGTGTTCCTGTGAATGCTTTAATGTCTTTATTACCTCCCAAATATCCCACAGTCAATGGGGAAATTGTAATGTGACATATAATATTTGGTAGGACACAAACATTCTGGTCATAACCTATACCCAGTGGGTCCTTTCAAGTTTAAAATATAAGCTTATTAGCTCTAATTTGAACATCTAAAACTTGTAATAAAAATCTTAAACTTTTTCAGCATCGACATGATGCTACAAGGGGAAACTTGTACACTTGAGTTAATGTGTGCAGACTATGTGTGCTGGGTGTGCATGGAATATAAATAAATTTTGTGTTTAAAATGTTTTTTCATCTTTGAACTATGTCATTATGCAAGTGAAGATATGTTAAACATTTTATTGCTTTCAATATTCCAAGTACTTCTGGACCTAAGCATTTCTGATAAATATATGACTGGGCCGAGACTAAAGCTATTCAACAGAGCACTTGCCTTGCATTTATTTGCAAGTGTATGGGTAAAATTATTAGAACCACCACAAAAGAAATAGCTAATTGTATGGACATTTTATGGATGGAAAGAGCAATATGTTTATGCTTCATAATGCTTCATGAGAGAAGATGCAAATTTGAAAGGAGCACAAGCTGGCCAGTGTAAGTTTCTCCTTTGGCATACTGCTTATAAAGAGATAGTATTATAGAACATTAAAATTCAGAGAGGAAAACTCATTTTCTGGCTAAAATTCTATATCCAGCCAAGCTATAAATAAGAGAGAGTATAAAAAGAACACATTTTCAATAGGCATGTTCTCCGAAATTTTGCATTCTACACCTGTCTTTGAAGTTTTGGAGAATACTTTTTAGCAAAATTAGTAAGAAAAAGGTATGTTCTCTATGCAGTAGGTCAAGCTCAATGAAATAAGAGAACATTCTAGATGCTCAGTCAGGCACTGTTGCGGATTGGCCCTAATGCTTTAAATTAATTGGAAAGCTGTGTGTCCAATTGCTAAAGGTCTTTGTCCCCAATGGGTTTTTGACTGATCAATAAAGAGCCAACGGCCAATGGCTGGGCGGAGAGAGAAGAGTGGAACTTTTAGATTGCACAGGCTTACAACTGGAAGGGAGGAAGGGAGAATCGCCAGGTTTCAGAGGGCGAAGGTTCAGATTAATGCTGCAGAGGAAAAGTCATCCGAAATGTAGGTGAGAAGGGATGCGGCCCCCAGAAGGGCTGACCAGAAGCATCTTGAGCAGCAAAGACTAGGGGGCTGCTCAGAAAGAACAGGGCAGGAAAGATTTAGAGGATGTTGAGTCAGGAGCACCGGAGGGACCAGGGGGGAGGATCAGAACTACCCAGCCTTTGAACTAGCCAAAGCATTTCAAAAATAAGCTAATGTGTGTATGTCTTTCATTTGTGGTTCCAAAGAGTTCCTGGGCGGGTGGCTGGAAGCTCACGACCCACCAGGAGCACAAAGCTGTGTAGCCCAAATTATTGTTCCAAAGCAGCAGTACCGGTGTACTAAATTAAGACTGAAATGATGGGGTTATCTTGGAGAAATCTTTCAGTTGTGAATTTAGGGGGTGGAATTTGGGGCAGCATGCTGCATCTGATACTGGGGTGGGGGGTGCACAGAAGGTTCAGCACTTGGCTTTTATATGAAAAAGTCATTATCTTTGAAGTTTCCATCAGGAACAATCAGTATTAGGAATGGTAAGATAATGAAAGGTTATTTTTAAGTCTTCACCAATTGACTCATTGTAGAGATTAACCAAACCAAGCAGAGTATGAATATTATGAAGGCCAATGATATAAAAGTAAATCCATAGTTGATGCATTAGGTATGGAAGGAATGAATGCAGTAGGGAAATGTATTCTGCAAGGAAGCAAGAGTTAGGTGACCCCTAGTGGGTCACAGAGAGAGGGTTGGAAGTAGTTACTTAAGTTTGCAATCGTAATTAGGACAGCACCTGCAGGCAATGTGATTTTCAAAAAAAAAAAAATAGAGACGTATACATGTGTCTTAAGTTAACTAATTTTTTTCTCTATCACATCAGATAGTCAACAAATGGTTTCTATAGTTAATACATTGAGTGACATGATTTCATCAAAGCAGATGTCATTAAGAGGAATGGAGCAAAGTGGAGAAAAGCAGAGGTCAAAGAACTATTTTGATCCTAAATTCTTAAGAAGTATTTATTATTTATGATTGTTGGAAATGAGTGTTTCAAGTGTTTTGGGAATAATTATGTTTATTTTAAAATAGTTCTTTTGTTGTGAATTAGCAGTATATTTTCTTAACTACTAGATTTTAGTAGTCATTTATTATAAATTGCTTTTTTGTAATATACTTTTAAAAAATTTATCAATTCAATGATTTCTTTGTAAGGTTAGAAAAATACAGACACGATAAAAAGGATGTCATTGGAAAAATGTATGGAGAGGGTAATGTTACCCTTCATGAACCCAAACTCACAGGCTTATAACTGATAAAAGAAAACATTGTGTTAGTTGTCTAATGTGTGCCTCAGTGGGTATTTATCTTATTTGTTTGTTGTTTTTATATTGCTAGGCAATAGTGATATTTATATAATTGCATCACTGGTTTTATTATTATGTTCTGGAAACTTTGATAATAAAATGCGAACTCGTTTCGCTCACTAAGCTCAATTCAGAACAATGTTAGTTTAAAAAGTTTGGAAGAATCATGGAAGCAACCAGCCAAGAACTAATAAATATCACATGGACAATAAATTGCACAAGATTGGAATATAATCTGTTCTTAGTTAGCAGCAAATAATTATTCAGTGTTTTAGGATTTCCATTGACCATACACTAAAGATATTCAATAGTTGGGAGTGATAAATCACATAAATATAAACTAATACTTATACTTATGAGCAATTGTTGGTTGGAATACCTTGTATAAAACCTAAAGGATATGATCCTTATTATTCAATATTCTTTCTGCCTTTTGTACCAAGTGGTTAATATTATTGGCACACTTTATATTCTAGAGCCCTGATATTGCACAAGCAGGATTGGCACATTCTTGTGTCTTAGCTAATAATAACACTCATGGCTTGCAACTGTGGAAACACGGACTTGACAGAAACCCAAGAACGTCTACATCTCTGAGGGACCGAGTGAAGGAACATGCAGATTCTGAGTAAGTATATTTACTTTTTAATAAAACAGTATGATTGTTTTCAATCTGGACATTGAGTAAGTATTTAGGCATGTGACATATGCTCTTGTATCAATGTTTGCTACTTGAAATCCATTTTGATTTGCTTGCCTTGGAAAACCATTGTAGCATCCCCAGTCCACAGATCCACTTCTTCCATTTTGACCTATTTCTTCTTGACCCATCAGCTTCTAGTTTTGATTCTTGTACAGAAAATGTACTGGCAAACAAATGCTTTCTTTAATAGATAACAAGATGGAAACCATCTAGTGTTTGTTCGAGGATAATTTTTGATTACATTATTCTTTTAATAGGTTTCACCATAGTTTATAGAACTAATTATTACATAGAATATAGTTGTATATGAGCTTAAAATATTAAAGATCCATGTAAATGCCCACTGGTTATGTAATGGGGAAATCAAAAGGACTATCTTAGGATGCTAGCCTCTACTAATGTGTATTAACTGCATTTTTGTGTCTCCTCCTGTTATAGTATCAAGCTTTCAATTTTTCTGTATTGTGGGTAAGTGTGACTTGAAATTACACCAGTTAAAATAAAAATACAGTACGTTACTATTTCTCTATAGCCACATGATTAATCTGAAATCATGAGATGCATAAATAATAAAATATTGATAATTTGACTTAAAAAAGGAGAAGATAATGCTAATGAAGATTATTTTGCCTAATAATTAAATATTACCAGAGAAGTCATCAAAGAGCACATTTAGTTTCTGCAACCCTTTAATAATGTTGTAAACTCCTGTCTTCCTTTGGAGAGCAAGGTCACTCTTCATATGTCCTCCATGTACAACACATATGATTATGTATTGGGATTTACAATGTACTGAACATATCCAGGTTAGGAATGAGATGGTCTCAAATACATCTGAACTCATAACTACTATTATTCTTCTTCAATTTACAAACCAACCTTTAAAAAATTAAAGCTATTGTTCAGTATGGAATGTCTATTTGCCCCCACACTATGAGAACATTTACAAACTTGCAGCTTCATCTAGAAGGAATTACCTCTAGGCTTTTGGCTTGGCTGTGGTGGTCTGCATCAGATGCCTCCATCATCAGATGCCTCCACCATCAGATGACTCCATCATCAGATGCCTCCGTCAGATGACTCCATCATAAGATGCCTCCATCAGATGCCTCCATCATCAGACGACTCCATCAGATGCCTCCATCATCAGACGACTCCATCAGATGCCTCCATCATCAGATGCCTCCGTCAGATGCCTCCATCATCAGATGCCTCCGTCAGATGACTCCATCATCAGATGCCTCCATCAGATGCCTCCATCAGATGCCTCCATCAGATGCCTCCATCATCA
>JADRCD010220623.1:30910-50224 GCA_019843815.1 Montemys delectorum | reverse complement strand
GATGCCTCCATCATCAGACGACTCCATCAGATGCCTCCATCATCAGACGACTCCATCAGATGCCTCCATCATCAGACGACTCCATCAGATGACTCCATCATCAGATGCCTCCATCATCAGATGCCTCCACCATCAGATGACTCCATCATCAGATGCCTCCATCAGATGCCTCCATCAGATGCCTCCATCAGATGCCTCCATCATCAGACGACTCCATCAGATGACTCCATCATCAGATGCCTCCATCATCAGATGCCTCCTTCATCAGATGCCTCCATCAGATGTCTCCATCATCAGATGACTCCATCAGATGACTCCATCAGATGACTCCATTAGATGCTTCCAACCTCAGACACAAAGATAGTCAAGATTGGCTGTATACAATGGACATTTTATGTACCTAGCATGGGATTTTTTGTCTTATTCTTCTCTTAAAATCTGTTTTGCATTGTGTAATTAACCCTGATATAAGGATTTCTTCAAATGAATTATTTTTAAAAAAATATATTAAAAGGACGTTTATTTAACTAAAATCATTACAAAACGTGTCCAAGATCTCAAAACCACTGCTAGATTTTAGATAAGCTGCATCATAGTGGGGCCCATTCCATCAGGGGAAAAATAAGATTTAAGTAGCTTTAAGTTCATGTAATAAGTTCAAGAGACAACATCTAAGCCCGTCTTAAAATAGGTGGCCAAGGAAAGCATGATTATCCATTCAGCTGAATGACTGAATTTATCAGAAAAAAAAATCACAAAACTTCTGTTGAAAAGAAGCAGAAACAGAATAAAAAAGAAGAAAGAGACAGATGATCTGTGTGTCCTTTAGTCGCCAAACTGCTGTGAACGTTTTAAGCCTTTAATTATTTTTTCTAAAAGTTTCTAAAACATTGGTCATGCTATTTTCTGGTAAAGATGAGAAATAACATTTTAGCAGAGTAGTGAGATCTTTCAACCATAGGCAGATCTTTTCTATTCTTTAATTGGAAAATTCAAATAACACACACAAAAAAATTGAATTATGCAGAAGAGCAAAGCCATTTCCAGTTTTGTGTCTCCAATTTTTATCTACATGGAAGACATTTGGTGCATGAAGGAACACAGCCTTGTTCCTGTCTGAACAACAGGACAAAGGGAGATTGAAAGAGGAAATAAAGAAAACAAATACAGCAGAAGCTTTCCTATGTGCAGTGGAGCAATCTTGCTAATAGTAATTCCGTCTGGCCCTAAATCAAAGGAACTAGATAAGCAGTCCCTCCCACCACCCTGGGAAAAGACAGAGTGGATTGATTTTGCAATCTTCTCAGAAACTACTATGGGAATTGTGAGATTACGAATGTGGCGAAGGTTAGGTCAGCTGCAGGTCAGCCATTCCTTTGCAGAAACCTTTATTAAGAACCTACTATGTGCCCTGTCTTGGCCTAGGAACAGAAAAGGCAGTTTCTCAACATGTGAGGTTCAGAGCCTATTGGGGTAAGATACACAGCTAGGTGGCAGTGCTGCTTGGTCAGCTTGCAACAGAACTATCAACAGAGTTTGGGTGGTATAAGGGATGAACAACTCAGACTGGGATTTGTGAAGCTCTCCCAACAGCAAAACTATAGGTGGTTCCTGAAGAGTAACAGAAGTAGCAATGTAACAAGGAAACTGATCTTGGGAGGCATTACTATTTGGCCACATGGGCCTCTGGGTATGGTCTACACAGAAAACCAGAAAACCATGGTAACAACAACAACGGCAACAACAGCAAGAACAAAATAGCCAAATAGCTGCCACCAAGCATCAGATGTATCATAAACTATGACGGCTTCATGTGTCATCTCACTAACATTCACCATAACAGTTGACTGTAAGATATTACATACATATCAAGTAACAAAGAGACCAAACTCAGAGAGGTTAAGTAACTAGGTTATGGCCAATAAAAATCCACATTTTTCTGGGATCCCATTATTAGTGTGGTTATTCAATCCAGCAGAGCAATTTCTGCCAGAAAACTTAGAAGCTTTCGTGGGTAGCAATAAGAATGTATACACAGATCTCTTTTTTGAGAAAAGGTCTCACTGTGTAGCCTAGAATGGCTTCCAACATCCGAACCTTCTGCCTCTCTGAGTACTCAGGTTTGCTCTCATACCTGTGTGTGCACATTTAGCTTTTCTTTTGCAAAGAAAAGAATAGAAAACTTGTTGAGCTCAGAGCTGGGAGAAGCCGAAAAAATTTTCAAAGTAACTAAAACTATGAAATGTAGATTGAAAGAAACAAGCATTCCATATTGACCTTATTGGTTAGGTCAATCTGCTTTTTCTTAGTATGCTTAGAGACCTTAAATGGGCAGAGGCAACATATCTGATAGTGCCCATCCAATGACTCTCCGGACAAATATAAATTGAAGATATCTTCAGCTACAATATTTTCTGAGTGGATCGAATAGTAGCAATACCAACATCTGAATTCATGGAAAACTTTTTCAACTCATGTTAGATAAAAAGTACATTAAATACATACATCATAATGGCATTATTGACTTTGACATACATCCAAAACTGCCTTTCAGATTTGTCCATAACTCTGCAAGTTCACTATTAGCCACACGATCAAAATACCTCTAAACTATTCTGACCACATACACACTAAATTTTCAAGTTATCTTTCTTTTTAAAATTCACTAAGACCAATAACGCCACACAGTGAAGCTAACCGGTTTTGAATTTTGAAAGCCAAGACTATTGTTTAAAGACCATTTTTAATAATTTAATGATTATGTTTTTTCTATTCCAATGTGATTTTAAGTAGTTGTACAGGCACACCTTTCTTCTGAAAGATGCTATTTTCTATCTATCCTGTATCTATCCTGGGGAATTTATTTACCAGGTCATTATATTTCTATACCACGGAGGGGTGGGGAAGACAGGCTGTGTGCATAGAGGATGGCACACACAAGCTAGCTTGGAGAAGGTGAGTGTAGGACAGGCATTGAGATGTCCATTTAATGTCTGATTGTGCTAGTTATTTCATTTTTTATTTAAGGTCAACTCAAACTAGAGTCCCTTGGGCAGTTGGACCCTTGATTGAGAAGCCGATGTCATCAGGTTACGATGGAAGGTAGAATACATGGCATTTTCTTGATTAATGATTAGGGTGGGAGGATCCAGCCAACTGTGGACAGCACCATTCCCAGGCAAGTGGCCCTAGAGATGTAAGAGAGGTACCTGAAATGAGATCCTGGGAATCAAGCCAGAAAGCAGCATGCCTTCGTGGTCTCCTGCCTTCAGGTTTCAGTTGTGAATTCTTCATCTAGCTTCCTTCCATGATGGGGTGGGATCTGAGAGTTGTAAGTGGAGATAAAACACTTTCTCCCAAAGTTGGTTTTGGTCAGGGTTTTATTAACTGTAACAGAAAGCAAAGTAACACATCATCTAATGATTTTTTTTTTTCTATTTTCTTCAAAACTTCCCCTCACCCCCATCTTTGTTATGATAACTTAGATTTGAGGATTCTTGAGGATAATTTAGATTTCTTTCCTCATTTTCTGGTTTAGTTCTCAGGACTCTGGTTCCCAGTAACCTACTTACTCCATTCTGGGCCTGTGTACTAGAGGCCTTCCATGGAGATCTCTGGCCTGGCCTGATGTGAGAGTTTCCTCGAAGGGAAGCAGGCATGGGCAGGGTGTGCCCTCCAGGTTACTGGGTTACTCTGAACCTCCCTGCACTGAGTCGGGTAGGGCCCTGCAAGGAGTCTGGTCCAGCTGGGCTGAGGAGAGGCTCACTAGCCAGTGAGGAGTGCAGCAGAGCTTCAGGCAGACCTCTTCCCAAGTGTTACAGCTCTTAGAACAAAAGGCTCAGACAACAGAGTAGTTCTCACACCCTTTTAATTCCCTGGATAGGATTTATATACAGGTTTGGGATTCATATACAGTTTGGGATTTATATACAATGATTCAGGGTTCAACAGCAGTTACTTCTCAATTGGCTTGGACTGAGAGCAGGCGTGGGGAAACCCTATTTGCATGACTGATTGCCACACACCTCTCTGCAGGGGGCTGTGGGCAGCTGAAGCTGAGACAGAAGCCAGGGGCCCAGGAGGCATGGTCGAACACCTTCCATCCCATGCAGGCGGAAATCACCACCCACCGGGTCTCCGGGATTCCAGACCTTTGCTGGACTGGGACCAGGATGCTACACAGCCTACCTCCCCACACTCCATCTGCTTTGTTCCTTAAGGTCTCAATACTCAGCTCTTCTTCCCCAGCATCGCAAAGGTATTCTTGAGGACCCATTGTTAAAAAGAATAGGATACTGGGAGAAAATATGTGCTTGTCCAGGTCTTCGCACAAAGATCATCAGATGAATTGGAATGACTTTATCTTCATCTCCTGGCCAAGTTCAGAAATAGAGATTGAACTTGGATTTATTAATTTTCTCTATAATGGCCTGTCCTTCCATCCATCCATTCATCCATAGGATCTTCTTACGTTCAGCTCTTATGATGTACGAGACATATTCCATGTAGTACTGATGGGGTCTCTAACAGGGGAGTCTTCTCAAAAGCTCATACTATCTCATTACTAATACGAGCTGAATATTTTCCCATCTTAATGATCCTGTCTTCCTTGATTGTTTCCTCTCAGTACATCGCTTCTTCGTGCGCAGTAGTAGGCCAACAATGGGAAGTGCTGCTCTCTGAAGTAGGACTGGTCTTCTTGAAATCAGGAAGGGGATCTTTCTGCAGAGATAGGAGGGAAACTAGCACAGCCTTTAAAAGTAAACAGCAATGCTAGTCTAATCCTTACTGTAAACATCCAGAGAAATTTCTTAAGCAACCCCCGGGGTGTTGTCAAATGCCTGGGATCTTCAGAACCTCACATTTCAGCAGTCTTTCCCACGCTCTTAACAAATATTGATAGTGGCCTTGGTTGGCTTGATCTGAAAGTTTTTTCGACCGGTAAGAGAATGCCTACTTCAATTCTCAATAACTCTACAGTTCCTACTGTTTGAGGACCTTGTCAAGTTTGGGGGACATAAACCAGACTTCTATCCCCCAACACTACCCCCAACCCCCGTTGTGATTTACCACTTGATCTGTGGTAAGAAGAAGGCCCTCCTGACAAAGGACCTTTGACCTCTAATCTGCATGAAAACCATTTAAGGTGAATGAATACGGAGTGGGGAAAGATACACAGGGAAAAGTGTTACTAAAATAGAAGTTCTCTTTCATCTCTAACTTTCATTCTTCACCTCAAAAGTAGGACTGGATACAAAGGGGCTCTGTGGGTTGAAGACAGAACACAGGTAGAAAGGTCTGAAGCAATACCCGGCACCTGGCTGGGAGTGGAGAGAGCTGTGTGCAGGAGCAGAGAGTGAAGAGCTCTCAGGGATATCAGATGGGAGGGCATTTTCTTTTACCTGGTAGTTTAGGAAGAGGAACCTGTCACATCCCACATGGTTTTCAGTGAAAGAAAGAGGAGGAAGAGAAGCAAGCTTACACGCTTTCTTAGGACCCAAAAGAAAAAGATGTTCCTCCTGCACAGCATTAGTGATGGTCACATGACAAAGTCCTCATTCAATATGGCTGAACGAAAGCCTCAGAGCAACAGCTCCACCTTCTGGATGGAAATACACATGGTTCCTAGATTTGACACAAGAAAATGTGCACCCATGCCATGGATCTCAATGCCGTTGGGAAGTAATGTCAGTGTTTTCAGTGTGGTCTGAAGATTATTCCCTTATAAGCAACTCTTAAAATTTTGTTCAAACCACAGGATTTTGAATGTTTATTCTTAAACCTTCAGAGAGTATAATGGCTGTGGTTTATAAACACTCTTTAGCTGAGGAATTATTAAGCAATATAACTGAGCAATTCAGCCCATCATTTATTGTTTATATCATGTTTATGTCTGTGAAACACACACGGAATAATACAATAACGTCATGCTTCAGCTTAAAACCGAGCTGCTTTAACAGAGAGCCACAATGCCCTACATGGTCCGCCTTTTGCCCATTTCCACCTTTTCCCCCTCCATTCTTCCAGCAATTCATATTTATACTGTGAAGACCTTGGTCTGTCTTGTTCTTGTACATTTTATTTTCTTAGATTAGAGCAAGGTTGTCTTTCTCTCAACACAAGTATAATGTAAATATCTTTGGTACGAAGCCTTTTTTTATTTGTTTACTTTTAGGGGATACTAAAGATAGACCCAGACATTTTAGACAAATATTCTACTACCACACCACATCCCCAGTGTAAGCAGCCTTCTGCTCTACCTTCTTTGCCTCTGTGTGTATTAAAATAGATGGCCATTTTCTGATTTTCCTGAGGATAGACATTGCCCTCTATTCTATTCACTGTCCTTTCTTAAGCACTTTGAATATGGCAGGTACTTAGCAAATGTTTAACTAAATATAATACTGATTCTTGGTTATACCCTAAATATGATATAAAATTCCCTTAATTTGATGATCTGAAGAAAAGATTTTTGTTTAAAATGTTTTACACAAATTGTTGTGCAAACATATCTTAAGAGAATAAATACAACTCAGTGTGAAGTTGAGATGTATTTCCAACACATTAGCATATAAGAATATGTATTTGTGTATTTATTTTTTAAAGCTTTTTGGGGTCAATATTTACATTTGATACACAGTTTTGTAACCACAGCAACTAAATGCAGAATGTACAACGATCATTTTCTATATATTTATTTAATTTCACTTCACTTAGGGAATAAATCTAAAGAACGTGGATGCTCACATGTGATATTAGATCCCACTCAAACTCAGGTTCCTCCTTAAGTGGAGTGCAGCTTCATATGCTGTGAGGATCTTAGAAATGTCACTAGAGGAGTCTCCACAGGGACTCTATTAAAATTTATGTGAAAATCTACAAGTAGCCAATCAGTACACTGACTAATGCAATTGTTACTGACATGAAATAAGATTTCAGTGCAGTTTGTGTAACACACTTCAGAAGATGCTAGAGCCTTCTCAGAAGCTTGTCCTATGAAACATCGCCATCTTGTGGTCATCTTTATACTACCAGGTCATAATTGCAATACCATTCACCCTTGCAAATTTTTGAAAACTGTAGACATATAGAAACACAGTAACATAGTGCTAAATAAATAGACAGCCACAAGCTGAGTTTTAAGGATCTCCTGATCATGGGAATTCTACCTTTGTGTATCAGTATGTATTAAATGTTTAGCAGAGTAGAGGGGTGTTGAACCAGCTCCCTTTAGGTTGATGTTGCTCTGTGAAAATGTTGGAATCCAAGTTGTGTCACTGAAGGGGGTTGAGTGAGAAAAAGAGTGCCAACTGAGATAGAAGGAACTGTGCAGAGAATGTGGCATGCCCTTCATATGGAATGGAACTGCGACACCAATGACAAGGTGATTTTCCCATTTATTAAAGTGGCTTAGATTTGTTCAGATTCAAGGAGTTAGTGGTGAGTGGTTCCCGGGCTCTCACAGAAATTCACACTGGCTTTTTCCCTTCTTATGGATAATTGGTAATTATTTAATCATGATTCTTGTCTGATTTGTCTTGATTTTAAGCTTCTCTGAAAATTATTCTGGTTTGTTATATAGATACCAAGGGATAATTTTGCCTCTTTTGTGCCTCATGTTACTGTACGAGCAGAAACTATATAGAGAGAGCTGCTACAGCATGCTTTTTTTTGACTTCCGGTCTATGGGATGAAAAGATATTTTGAATTTAAAGCATCGTCTTAACTTCCTGCGCAAAACTCGGGTCTTCACTGCAGACTTGCTACAGACATGCTGCTACAAAAGCCCTTGATGGTCCTTGAAGTCTTAAGTGCCATTTCCCAGCAGAGTTCTTCTGGAGGCTCATAGACAATACTTGTCCAGGTCTGGCTTCATATTGTCCTACATGGATGGGCCACTTTCTCTGTACCTTGATATTTCCAATCCTGATGAAAACCATGTAGCAATAACCTGTTCCCTAAGGTGTGGTACTTAGTTTTGGTTTTATCCGGTCCTAGGTTGACATAAAATCAGATTGACTTTACTGGCCGTTAAAGACCATGCTCTACAAATTCCTCTGAGTGGGCATGAATCATTAGAGCCCTGGTTTTAGCCGAAGGTTTATTAATGCAGTTAGAAGGTTGCTTTTCTCCTCTCTCTAGTAAAGATCATTTTAATTGCTTTATCTCTTTGTTTCCCAGTGCGATGGAGCTGGGCGAGCTTGAATGGAAAGGATGCCCAGCTTGTCAGTGCTGACCAAATGCTGTGGCTCTCTCTCTGATTCACTGGCTTGGTTCCTGATGTTCTTCCTTTATGGATAGCTTATTTATAACCCATCAACAATGGAAGCATACACACACACACACACACACACACACACACACACACACACACACAATGCCCAGGAACAGCCTGAGCTTGGAGAGGAGTTCTGAGGGAAGGGGTGGGTGTCTGGGAATGGCAAAAATCACGGGCCCAAGCTGGAGTCCACGTTCTGCTTGAAACAGCTTTCCAGGTTGTTTTTTTTCCCTGTTCTGCTTTCTCTGGAGATCTCCAGACAGCTCTCTCTCTCTACTTTCTGCTTGAGACAGTTCTCCAAGCGGTCCTCCTTGCTATCCTTAAAAAAAAAAAGGTCTCTGGATAACTCATCTCTTGCAGATCATAAGCCTAAGCCTAGTCTTTATTTTACATATCAATCCAGTATCCAGTCATTTACTCCAGGTTCCTTTAGATTATCCCATGAATCTGCATCCCATAACCCCAGCCCCTTAATTCTTAGGAGACAGCAAGCACATTTTTTTTTTTTTAACTTTGCAAAAGAATCCAGAGCTCTACGTGCCTCTATGAAACTCAGATGCTAAACTGGCTGGGTGGGACTCCTCCCTGAAATGATCATTTCTACCACGCCTGGGCTCTATTCAGGCTGACCCTGAACTCAGGAATCTGCCTGTCCTTGAAAGCATAAACAAAAAGCTTTGCTGGGCGGGTCTTCCTGCTACTAGAACTCCCTACAGCTCTTTATGTCCTTCCTTGTATCTTTCTGACAAGTTAGCTCTGCACAGCTGCGTTTGTTCCTTTAGATTTGTGAATCCCCCCATACAATTTCATATTGCATCCTTACATTTCGCATAGTTGAGAAATTATATGTTTTTGAACTCTTCTTTTTTGAATTCTTTCCCACAGCCTTAAGGGCTGTCCAGAAGGTCCCAGCACTTACCATTTTGCTGAGACATTGGCCACACCTTTGTCTCCCTGAGTCTTGCTTTCTCTGATTATCATGGAGTCTCTAATGTTATCAAGGAGGACATTCCTTGAAGGAGAAAGGTAAATATATGCACATTATTATACAAAAAAGCCTTATTCTCACAACACCCATCAATGGATACTCCTGCTGGACCTGGCCCAGGGCAGGAGACATGTCATTCCATCCCCACCAAGGCAATAAACGGGTTATTTTGTCAGAAATAATTCCCAGTGTGATAAAGCATGGTGTTTCTGAAATTTGGCTTTTTGTTTATTTGTTTGGTTGTTTGGTTGTCTTCACCAACTGGAAAGAGAACATTTTGCTGACTCAACAGTTCTGCATTTCCTTTGTTTTCTAGTTTCCATCCGCTGGCCTGTCGTTGCTCTGCCACCTGGTGGAACTTAAAGAGATTGTCACTAAAGCCAAAAAGGCATCGGAGCAGAATTAAAAAAAAGGAAAAGAAAAAAAAAAAAATAAAAAAAAAAAAAATTACTGAAATTTTGTGAGCTTCAAATTGCTACAAACTCTTTGAAACAGAAACTTATTTCCAATGAATATTCTGATATATTCACAAAACAAAAACAAGAAGGTGGCTCTGAGCTAAAAGCCATTTCCAAGTACATTAGAATATCTAAGAAGTACGTGGCAGGCGGTATTAGTGGATTATTATATATTATTATATGACGAGAGCATGAATCAAATGTGTTCCCACTTGTGTATGTTACATAGACTATAATTTTCTTAGTTATAGTTTGCATATGAAGTATCCCTCCGAAAGCTTCATGCATTCAAACCCTGAGTTACAGGTGTTGGGGGTTAGACTCAATTAGGATTAGGGGTATACCCTTGAGGATGCCTTGTCCTTGGCCCCTTCTTGTCTTTCTGAGCTTCAGAGCTGTCAAGTAAGGAAGAATATTCTCTGTCCAAGTGGGCAGGGCCAATGAATGTGGACTCAAGCTGTAGAGTCCGGCCAGCGGAACTATTCAGGGTCCGTGGGTTACCTCAGGCTGGAGGCTGGACTAGACCTGTTGGAATAAACGGGCGAAAGAAAGAAAGGAGGGACGCCAAGTAGATTTTATCAAGGCGACATTTACTTTGGGGCGAGATGGGTATTTATATCCAGAGGTACAAAAAGTGAAACCAACATAAGGAGCACAATGTATGCATAACGTAAATACAGCTCTAGACAGTAAGGCAGGTAAATTGTTTATAGTAAATAAGTGACTTCAAACAGGAGGGTTAGCAGCAGATCCACTTCTCGGTAACAGGAGAATGGAGCGAGCTGTGGGCTTTGTTCCGAGCACAACAGGTGTCGGCTATAGTTCCAGCAATTCCAGCTACTGTCTCGCTTTCGACTTCAGGCAGAGGAGATACTCAGCAGTGTTCAGACAGGGAGGAAGGAGGCAACATGAAGCCACAAGCCAAATAAACCTTTCATCTTTCACAGAGAGATGAAAACCAACACATGTGTGTTGACATCTTAACTTCACAGTGATAATCTTGAGACAAAAGACTTAAAGTTAAGAGCTTAATATCTCTTAAATTATCTTCTATCTTTATTGTATGAAGTTATAATCCTGACCATATGTTAATTTAATCACTGTATTTTATTCTTTAGTACCAACTTACAGGACCACAGTGGCCTGTACTGTAGGAAATGGTATAAAACTTCCCTTTTCCTTTTTGCTGAGCCTTTCAGAAATCAAATTAACTTGGAATGAAGGGGCATAAAAGAGGTCATGAGAAAATAAAGCAGGAAATGGGTCAATGCTAATCTGTGCATCAAGAAACAGAATGGCAAATGAAGGAAAAATCTTCTTTTGAAAAACATATTTGAAGTGTGTAGATAGGTTCTTACCAGAAATGTAGTAAGAAATTAGAAAACACAGTAAAGTTCTGAAAGTGTTCAAACCACTACAATAAACACACCTTTGAAAGAGATTGTATTTAAGTAGTTGAAATATAATGTGTTTCATATTTTGGAGATATATCTGATCTATTTTGATAAAAATATTTGCTCAGAAATCCTTGTTATAATAAAGACGTTGAACCTATCTATCACTATTCAAAGTTTCCATGGCCCACAGGCAATATTTCCCTCCTCCACCACTTCACAGTCCTTCACGAATTGTCTTGCAAACATTGTCACTGCATGCAGCTCAGCTTGCATTGTGTGTGTGTGTGTGTGTGTGTGTGTGTGTTTGTGCAGGCGCGTGCATGCGTGCATGCATTTGCATATGACAATAGACAATTTGTTTTGTTTTGTTTGATGTATTTACTTTAAAATCTATCCTCAACAGTTTATATATCAAGGCTTTATTAGTTATTATCATTGAGAATCATTCAGAAAATTATGTAGATGTATCTAATTTTTCTCACATATTTACCTATATCTGAAGTTGGGTAGCTTCTAGGTTTCATTATGGTAGTTTAGAATGTGTTAGCTAGGGTTTTATTGCTGTGAAGAGGCACCATGATGAAGACAACTCTTATAAAAGAAACATTTAATTGGAGCTGGCTTACAGTTTCAGAGGTTTAGTCCATTAGCACCATGGCTGGAAGCATGGCAGCATCCAGGGAGACATGGGGTTAAGAATGCATGGGGCAAGAATGGGGCTATGTCTTGATCCAAAGGCAGCCAGGAGAAGGCTCTCACTCCATACATTGGGTGGAGCTTGAGCATCCATCGGAGGAGTGCTAGAAACCTACCCCGACAGTGACATACTTCTTCTAACAAGGCTACCACTCCTCCAATAAGACCACAACTCTTAACAATACAACTTTCCATGGGACAACTATATTCAAAGCACCACAACTCAGCTATGATATTACTTGATATTCTTTTGCATATAGTTACCAATATTCTGTCTTCAATAGAAATGTATGTTTATAAAAAATTTCAGTTATTTACTTATAAACATTATTTATTTATTTATTTATTTACTTACTTACTTATTACAATACATGACCTGGACCAGCTGGCGGTTCTTCAAGTACAGGATCCTAAGAAGGAAGGAGAAGGGCATCCGAAGATAAAGAAGAGAGAAAAAATGGGGTCCAAAGAGTATTGCACAAGCTATTTCTTATACCAAACAAGTTTGTTAAGAAGTACTGTATTGTATACACAGTCTTCATGGGGGAAATGGGACAGATTCAGCAGAAAACCATCACACAACGGGACTCGGGCAGCAGTAAGGTCTTCAAGCAATGCTGCAAAAAGGAAACCCAGGATATCTCAAGGGTGTCACAGGCTGAACACTCAATGACTTTGTGAGGGATAGCCAGCCAAGCATGTACCTGTTTTATAAAAGGAACTAAGTTCTTTCCATGTACATCAGGACCTCCTGGAAAGTTCTAGGCCTGCCTGGTCCTTAGCAATAAAGAATAGTCAGCTTCTTGTATCATGCCATTAATATCGTGAGATTAAGCAGCCTAAAAAAATGCTATTGCATTGTTTATTTTATTTCTTCTTACCACCTGAAGATGTTTGGTAACTTTTTAAAATTAATTAGGTATGCTTCTTTTTTTTTTCTTTACTCTCTGAGATTTTCTTCCCTATGACACATTAACCCAATTTTAAAAGGTAATGAAAGATTCCTTTGCCATTTCCCTGAAGATTTGTATGTTACAGGGTCAATAAAAGTATTAGGCAAGCTACATATTACTAATATTCAATTTAAAACTTAGGAATTTTGAGGAGACTTACTACAGTCCAGGGAGGATTGGAGGTGGGGATGTCAGACTGAGGATTTGAAATAGTTGAACCTAGAAATATTTAGACCTCATTCATGTTCCCTGTGCTTTGAATCTAGAATGTCCTGAGGGCTAAGGCTTAGCAGAACATTTTAAGCCATTAGGAATGTACCCCTGAAGGGTGCTATAGGACTCCAGTGTCTTCCCCTTTCTCTGCTCCCAGTCCCAGCTATGGGAACAATCTACTTGCCTTCATGTGCCCCACCAGGATGTGCTGCTTTCTCAGGGCCCCCCAAAACAACAAGATCAACCAACCACTGACCCCCAAACCTCAAAACCAGGAGCCCATGGAAACCTTTCCACGTTTTACTTGTTTCAACATTTTCTATCAGTGACAGAAAGCTGACAAATATGGATTTTTATAAATGTCTCCGTCTAGTTCTGCGATCTCATGCTGCGCCACTCATAGCAATATCCCTGATAGGCTGTAGGTAGGTGATAGTGACTGCCTACCTTCTTCCTCTTTGGTGTTTGTGATTGTTTATGCCCCCGATGGTTTTTTTTCCCCCTCATCCTTCTAAAAGTTCAAATAGGCATGGTTAAAACATAACTGAAATAGAGTCTTTTCAGATTAGATGTTGACACATTGAAGCAGTCAGTGCTCCTGTGACTGTTAATCTTAATTGTCAGTTCAACAGGACTAAGAATCTCTGTAAGAATAAATCTCTGGGCTGGTCTGTGAGAGTTTATCTAAAGCAGGCTAACTGAGGTGGCGAGTCTCCTATCATGGGTGACACCATTCCCTGGACTTGGATTACATATGGAAAAAGATACGTGGGCCAAAGCCTTCATCCCACTCTACATCTTGACTGTGGATACGATGTGACCAGAGGCCTTCTGCTCCTGTCGCCTACCTCCTGGGCCAAGATGGACTATTTCCCTTGGAACCAGAAGACAAAATAAACACTTCTTTTGGAAGTTGAGAGATGTTTGGTCACAGCCATAAATCCAGTAACTAGTATGATTCCACGTGGTGAAATAAGATGGAGGTGCTATTGCTCTCTCAGTAACGTGGAAGAAAAGTAAAGATATGAGATATTAATTCTCAGTTTCAACTTGACTATATATAGAATCACCTAGACGATGTATACCTCTGGGCATGTATGTGAGAGTGTTTCCAGAGAGATGTAAGTGTGGGGACAGACACACTCTAAATCCACCCTACAGGCTGGATTCCCAGATGAGGTAGGAAGAGAAAGAACACAGGAAGCTGTATCTCGGCCCCTGCTTCCTGACTGTGGAGGCAGTGCTCTGACCATTGTGCTTCTCTACCATGGTATTCCTTCTTCAACTCTGAAGCAAACTGAAACCTTCTTCATTGTTTCTTGTCAAGGACTTGGTCATATTGATCAGGAAACTAGGTAATATACAAAGCATACGTTAAGGATATTAAGAACAGCTGGAGAGAGCAGTAATCAAGTGATAGTTTGAATAATAAGGCTCTGTCTGACAGGGCACCAAGTTCATGGATCATGGTGGGTATGGGTTCAGGAGATCTTAAATGCTCACTAACTGTACCTAGTTAGCATGCCATCCCTAGTCTAAAGCTTTTTTTTTTTTTTTTAAATGACTCTTTTTTCCTACCTTGTTGCAATAATAAGTTAGGCTGTGATAAGATGAAACCTTATGTAAGTATATATGGAAAGAAGCCTGGGGTCTCTGCTGCTTTTTCATAGGCAAGCTATTTTCATAGGCAAGCAAAAAAGGTTGCCTGAAGCTTTCGAGGGATTTTGCTTTATATCTCATTTCCATGGAACTGATTCATCCTACCACGCTTGGCTGGGATGCAGGAGAAGCCACTATTCTCTGCATGTGACAATGATCGTGGGGGGGGGGGGGTGACTGGGATTAGCTATGCATATCAGTTCATTTTCTCAGTGCTGTGAGAAATACCCTACAAGAACAGCTTGTGGGAAGGGTTTAAGAAGGGTTCAGTGTAGCATGCAATGAAGGCATGACTTTGGGAACATGACGCAGCTAGCCACATTGTATGTCCACATGTAGAAAACACACAGAGATTAATACTATCCCTCAGTTACCTTTTCCTTTGTATTCAGTCAAGAACCTCAGCCTATGGAGCTATGCCACTCACTTTGAAGGTTGATCTTCATTCTCTGTTCAGCTTTCTTGCAATCGCCCAGGTGGTTCTAAATCTAGTGAAGTTGATCATGAAGATTCATCATCACAGTGAGAGTCAGCTGCTCTAAAATACCTAACATACTTTTAATTTGACAGTGGATGGCTAGTCTATACAACTCTCCAGGGTCTAGTCAAGAGTTACTGTGTAAACCAACAGACTCTTTTCTCCTTTTAGGAACTTTCAGCCTTTCGGATGTATTAGCTTTCTTGTTGTGGTTTGAATGTCAAATGTCCCTTATAGGTTCATGTGACTGAACACTTGGTTCCCATTTGATGTTGTTGTTTTGTTAGATATTTTTGTTGACAGCAATGAGAAAAATCACTAATCCACTTGTCTCTGCTGTGCTTGATTGCTTTTCACATATTCTCAGTGGTATTTATTTAGATCTTACTTGCTTTATGGAAATCCCTGCTCTATTCTATTTAACCCAAGTTTCACATCTTTAAAAGCACATTTGTGGAGTCATTTAAAATATATGCTATTTTTTATCTTTATATTTAAGAGTATGAATAATAACATCAAATGTGTTGTAGGGGTAAAGCTACACACATTTATATCTGCTTTTTACAGAGACATTTAGTCATTTTAGAAGAAGGTAAGTTGCAGGATGTGTAGAAGTAACCTATTCAGAAGTCATGTTTGCCTCCATTGAGTGGTATTTTAACTCCTTCCTATGGTACCTAGTAGAAAGGAGAATTAAAGCATCTAAGTAAAGAGAATTTGACAGGTTAGTGCCTGCTAATCTGCTCATGCCTAGCTTGCTTTGTTGGTCATGGTGTTTCCTTGCAGCAATAGAAACCCCAACTAAGACAGTACAAAAGGGTTTATTTCACTCTCAGTTCCATATAAACTGTTCATCATCAAAAGCAATGATGGCAGGAACTCAATGAGCCAGGAACCTTGAGGCAGGAGCTGATGCAGAGGCCATGGAGGGGTGCTGCTTATTGGCTGGTTCTCCATATCTTGCTCAGTTTGCTTTCTTATAAAACCCAGGACAACCAATCCAGGGATGGCACCTCCCACCATGATCTGGGGCCTACCTCAATGATCACTAATTTAAAAAAATGCCTTACACTGGATCTCATAGGGGCATTTTTTCATCTGAGGCTCCCTCTCTCTGACAACTCTAGCTTATATCAACTTGACATAAAACTAGCCAGCACACTCACCATCAAAAGAGAGATGGAGAGTTACTAGAGTGGAACTATCCGAAAAGCTGCATCCACTGACATGTACATAATAAGAGAAAACTACACTGTTTCATAAAAGGGAAATCTAGGTCCATTTATAATTGCTCATCAGTACAGACTAGATATTATTGAGTAAAATTGTTACTGTTTAAGTATCATTTAATTGTTGAGTTTAAATTTTTCCCTAGTGTCGATTGTATTAACAAGCTTGGTACTACTGAGACATGATGATCAATCACTTTGGAGGTATTCCAGCGTGTGTGTGTGTGTGTGTGTGTGTGTGTGTGTGTGTAGGAGCAGTTAAGTCATTGGATGTATGGCTTACAAATGGATTGTGCAATTCCAACTCACTGATGTGACATATGTGTCTCTGACATAATATTACTACAGCTAGGAGAGCCTTTGTTGGAACTCAACTGATATCAGCTCCATGCACTTGAAAGCTGTGAACTAAATAGCTGTTGTTTTTAAGAAATTATTTGCTTCTGGTTTCCTACTGTGATCACATGCAAATTGTCTTTGAATACTTTTTGTAATAAAGTATTTATTTTATATCATGGAAATGAACATTAGTCATTTTCGTTCCACATTTTTAGTGAAATAGTTACTAAATCCACTTACATATTTTTAAGAGAAGACTAGGACTTTCTATTTCTAGCAGTAATGTAGACTGGATGTCCCTCCTACCCCCCAAATTCTCACACTATTGTTGTTCACTAAAATTTTGAGTATTGTAAGACAATCTGAATAAAGATGTGGATGCAAAAGGAAGAAACATTGAAAGTTACACGAGAAATTACAAATTCTAAGAAGTTGCTGACTATTAACTACAATCCTGAAGTATCTGCCCCCAAATACTGCCTCCTCAATAGTGTTATTAAGTTCAAGCTCAGAAATTTTTAAACCAAAATTGCCTTGTTTGGAGTCTTCAAAACTGCAACTTAGGAGACAGAGATGATAGCTGAGTAAGTGTTGGGGGAGTGAAAGCAGTATCCATTCAGCAGAAAGCAGTGAACTCCTTGATAGGAAGCATCCATCAAATGCTTATAAAAACCACAGGACAGAGTAGCAGGTGTATATGGCTGACAGAAGAAAAACAGCATGTATTTGCTTAAAGTATTTATTCTTCAGCTTCCTTGACATTGTGAATAAATAAGTAGCTGTCAGAAAGTAACAGAGTAGGAGAAGAAGTTCTGGCTCACAGTTCAGAGGAATGCACAGAATCTCTGAGGGAAAGTTGTGCTTGGAGACCTCTCTTTCTTGTGCTGACCGAGAAGTAGAGAGAAGGTGATTCCAGCGCTCTGTGGGCTTCCTACTTTTCCTCCTTTATTCAATGCTGGATCTTAACCCATAGGATGGTGCTGTGCATATTTCAGACTGCTCTTCTTCCCTCAGTTAAAACTGTTTGGAAGTGCTTGGAATGATGCCTTCCAAATGTGCCCAGTAAGGACATAACATTATTGGGTGGTGCTGGTACATACCATTAATCCCAGCACTCAGGAGGCAGAAAGCAGGTAAATCTTTTTGAGTTTGAGCCTATCCTGGTCTACTGAGTTCCAGGATAGCCAAGGAAACACAGAGAAACCATGTATCGAAAAAACAGGGGGACAAAAACCTATATATTTATCAAATTCAAGAGATAATCAAAATGAAACATCACATTTAGTAGAAATATGTGCAGAAAAAAGAATGAGTCTCTGGGCACAATGTACATTTCTTATCTTGAAGTACAGCTTTAAGGTTGTTTAAGGCCAACTGGTCAACCCTGAAACACACAAGTAACACCATAGAGGCTTAAAAGGAAATGTTTAGAAATATGTATGTATACTGTGTGTATTTGTGTGTGTGTGTCTGTGTGTCTGTGTATGTCTCTCTCTCTCTCTCTCTCTCTCTGTGTGTGTGTGTGTGTGTGTGTGTGTGTGTGTGTGTGTGTTCAGTACATGACCAGGGACTTGAAAATGAAGCTGCACTGCAGTCCTTCAGAGGAAACAATTATCTCGTGCTTATATAGGTGGAATTTTGCCCTGCAGAGAAAGAGGGCATGAAAAGTCAAGTATTTGAGCCTATACTCTGAGCAGAGAGGGTAAACATGACCATGTCCTCTGAGAATTCTCTATCATATGCACATTTTGGATAATTTCATAACTATTTTATGTCCTACCCTTAAAAGGATTAACACTCATTTAGAATAAGTGACTGCGAATGTTTTGAAGGAAACTACTTCAGAACAGATTTGAAGAATCTGCTCAGGTGATATTTCAAGGAACCAACTTCCTCTCTCCCCCAGAACCAGTACAATTGCAAGACAGTCAGGAGAATTTACAAAAAGCAGAATCCTATTCTACTATATTTTATGTGTCAGGATGAACAAAGTAGGTATTACACTCACATTTTATGTAGTTAAACCCAAAAATGATGCCAAAGGTACCTGGAAAATAATTACAGAATTATAGTTAAAATAAAAAATTCAAAACAGAATCTTAATGGATATATTGAAAAATGCAGTTTAATAGTCAATTGATGAAGTAGGAGATAAATTGAAGAAATACAATGAAACAGCATAAAAAGGAAAATATAAGGCAAAATAACATGAAAGGTATTTTATTTTCTCCTTTTGTAATGTGTTCCTGCATGGATAGCTTCTTGTAGAATTGCCATGGGCATGCCTGGCATAGAATTAGGGGAAGAAGGAGAAATGAAGTAACGATTGTCAAACCTCAAGTGACCTCTGCAAAGTGCTTAAATCTAACCTCAGTCTACCACAAAATGTTATCACTCTTCTTAAAACATATTTCTTTCAATTTTGAGGTTATAATATAATTACATATTCAATTCACTCTTTCCTTTCCTCCCTACAAACCCACCTATATATCCCTCCTTGCTCTCTTTCAACTCTAAGGCCTCTTTTTATAAAATTAATTGTTATGTGCACACACACACACACACACACACACACACACAGAGAGAGAGAGAGAGAGAGAGAGAGAGAGAGAGAGAGAGAGAGAGA